>JAVVLW010004904.1:0-10318 GCA_034401795.1 Chaetoderma sp. LZ-2023a
TACTACTACTACTACTACTACTACTACTACTACTACTACTACTACTACCACTACTACCACTACTACTACTACTTTTTTTTTTTTTTTTTTTTTGAAAAACCGACGCTGACGCAGTCGGACAAACTTCACGGAGGAACTCCTTTAAAAAGGCTTGCAAACCCCCAGAAAAAAACCTGGTGTACTAGTAATCTTGATTAATATTACAAAACAATGATAAATAATGAGCATTAATACAATCTATAAATACATATGGCTTAAAAGGTATAGATACAAAACAATATGCTGATAAAGCTCCGATAGCAAAACAAAACTTAACAAAGGCATTACTATTCAACCGAGGTGTAGTAGTAGACCCGTGTGGCGAGTGCAACTATCCAACAAATGAAAAGTGCCTCGTCAATCTATGACAAATAAGTCAATCATTGACGCCAGTGGGCTGATTCTCTAAAGATCAGCGGGCGTAGTAGCATTTGGGTAGTATAATACATATAGTCGGCAGAAAAATTCCAGAAAAATTGATGGCCCTCTTGTTTAAATTTTCAATTTACTTTATTGTAAGGTTTTGTAAATTACCATTCAATCCATGTGTGGTAGTAGACCCGTGTGGCGAGTGCAACTATTCAACAAATGAAAAGTGACTCGTCAATCAATGACAAATAAGTCAATCATTGACGCCAGTGGGCTGAGTCTTAAAGATCAGCGGGCGTAGTAGCATTCGGGTAGCATAACATATATAGTCAGCAGGAAAATTACAGAAAAATAGATGGAAATAGATGGCGCTCTTGTTTCCATTTTTGATTTACTTTGTTGTAAGGTTTTGTAAATTACCCGGGAACAAATAACCCTATAAAACTCTGTGCAAATTCCTAAAATTACCTGGGACAATTTTATAATTCAATGGCAAATTACTTTATCGATTGATTATTAAATTACCCCAGTCTGTTTATTTCTTAACATGAATTATTAAACATAACAATATCAAAGTGCAGACTAAAATGAATTACATGACACAGATCAATTAAAAGACACAGATAAATCAGCTGTAGTAATTAAATGATTTAAGCTAGTGCAGGCTCATTTATTTTTACAGCTCCCAACTCCATTGAAACTATGTTTGTTTTGCACCATATGTCCTTGAATACTTTTTCTTTACCATGCTGCTTTAATCTAAAATATTCGCAAGGAATATGATTCAGCAGCAATGAACGAAATATTGCCTTTATTGCTCTATTGTGATTGCCCATAGATGGATTTTTCGTCTGTGCACACCGATGTTTCCAAATGGCCCAAACACCTATGGTTAGTATTGTTATTAAAATAGTCCTTTCAGACTTTATGATATTTACACCGCTTGATCCAAACTCTCTAAACAAGACTACATGCGTGTCTAGAACAATGGGCTTCGCTCCAAATTTTGCCAAGATTTGGCTGATATAGTCCCAAAATTGTGACGATATTGGACATTCCGCAAATAAATGCTCGATTGTTTCCTCGTCTGTTTGACATAAGTAACACCTATCAGAAGTCGTAATATTACACTTGTATGTCAAGTGTCCCACCCATAGCCGTCGATGTAGTAATCGCCACAATAAATCACGAGCCATATTTGGTATGGATGGAGAATGTAAGATTTTCCATACATTTTTCCAACTGGATGGTTTATAGCTTGAGTCATCCCATCTCCTAATTGCTATGGGAGGTGTTACTTGTTTTCGTCTCATAATATGGTACCATTCCTTGGATCTCATCTTGTATTTTAACATCTCATCATCAAGAACTAATGCGGGTTGTGGAGTCAAACTATTATTATTTACATTTGGTAGACGAAACCATTCAATTGGTACAGCATGTTTTATTTTATTTAGCAACCGCTGGACATCTATATGCCTCATATGTGTTTTTCTAGCTACGTCTTGCATTGAAATCCATCTACGTGTTTGAGGGTGTATCATATCCGATAAATGTTGAATGCCATATTTTGCAAAGGACGGTAGATAAAGTACTGCATTGTTATAACATATATTACTATTGCCCCACAATTGCTGTTCTAGTACTTCCTTCCAGCACGTAGGTGGAGGCATGTATCTGTCAAATATTTCTAACTCCTTAACTTGATCTTTAAACACATCTGGTATCATTTGGCTATTCGGAGGTGGCTTCTTTGAGGTAAAAACATGCTCCGCCAGAAATGGTTCTACAATTCTCTCCATGAGAGCTCGTGAAACACATGCCCACGTCTCATCTGATGTAATAAGATCATCCAAAAATTTTAACCTTAAAGAAACACATTTCACTTTAATATCAATTAAATCAAGTCCTCCTTCTAACTTAGCATTATTGAGAACACGATGGGAAACTAAATGATTCTTTTCTTCCCATATGAATGACAATATCAACTCATTAACCTCCTTTTCTACATGTTTTGGCATGTGTACAACAGATGCTGTATACCATAGCCCAGATAATGCCAAGTTGTTGACAACAAACACTCTACCAAAGATTGAAAGACGACGACGCTTCCAATTTGCTAATATTCTCTTAAGCTTAGATACTCGTTCATTCCAATTTTGTATTGTATTCGGTTTCCTGCCAAAATAGATGCCTAAAATCTTAATGGTATCATTAGACCAATTGATTTCAAGTGGCTGGTCATTCCGCTCTTTCCATGGCCCCAGAAACAATCCTTTGGATTTTCCTTTATTGATTTTCAAACCAGATGCATTTTGGAACTTTTCTAGTACGTGGTTTAAAATTGCAAAATCATTGTTTGAACTGGTAAACACAGTTGTGTCATCAGCATATTGTGACAGCTTAAGTGGTCTTTCTATGCCACGAATACATATGCCTTGAAAGTTATTATTTTGCCTCAATGCTATGCCAAGTGATTCCATCACAATAACAAATAATAATGGCGATAGGGAACACCCCTGTCTAACCCCACGTTCTAAGACAATTTCTCTGGATAATTGATTGTTCACTAAATAGCTACTCTTGATATCCGTATATAAAATCTTTACCCATTTAATAAAGTTTGAGCCTAACCCAAACGATTGCAAAGAATTAAAAAGAAAATCCCATTCCACACGGTCAAATGCCTTTTCATTGTCCAAGGCAATCACAGCTGAAGGGATGCTATCCTTCTCAACCAATTGTATAAGGTCTCTTATTACCATGGTATTGGTTAGAATTGTCCTCCTGGGTACAGCACATGTCTGCTCTGTTCCAATGATTTCTCCTAAAACACTACCTAGTTTCAATGTTAGTGCTCTGGATATTATTTTGTAGTCTACACATAGTAGAGAAATTGGTCTGTAGTTCTGAATTAGACGTCTGTCATTTCCTTTATATATTAGCCTTACGTATGCCCTAGCCATAGTTGGTGGTAAATGGCCTTTCTCAAAAATTTCAGTGCCTAATTCTTCCATTATTGGACCTACAAGGTGCCAAAACGTTTGGTAAAATTCAACTGGAAGGCCATCACACCCCGGTGATTTTTCTCGTTTCATACCTTTAAGGGATTTAGTTAAATCTTCTAGTGTTAAGGGTTGATCACAAAATTCACTGCCTGTGTCTGACACCTTTTTGTCTATATTTGCTAACAAATCCAATTTTGCATCTTCATCAATTCCCCCTGACTTGTACAATGACTCATAGTAATTGCATACAATAGTACTCATTTCATTGTTGGTAAAGACGGTTGAACCATTCGGCATGTTTAATGAGCACATCACCTTATCTATTGCCCGTGCTTTTTCTAATGCGCAAAAATATCGGGTTGGCTTTTCCCCTTCTGCATGCATCTGGGCTCTTGCTCTAATTTTTGCACCCTCAAACTCATATTGTTCTATATCTCTTATTTTACTTTTAATTTTAACCAGTAATTCATAATAATTCTCTTCACCATTATTTACTTTAGCATTAATTTTCATCAGTGATCGATGAAGTGTTTTCTTGCGTTTGCGTATTTCCTGTGCTTTTCTAATAGCATACTTTCGGGAAACATACTTTAAATCCAGTTTAACATCCTCCCACCATTGCAATGTGCTCTTATATGATGCTTTCCTATTAATCCAATGTTGCCAACAACTCTCTATATTATTCTTATAAAATTCTTCTCCCAACAGTGTTGTGTTTAATTTCCAAAACCCGACCCCTTTTGTTACCCAGTCAGCATTGGCAAAGGTTACACAAACCATGTTATGATCGGAGAATGCAACTGGCTTAATATTAACATCTCTCCAGTACCCTGTTAACAAACTATTCACATAAATTCTGTCGATCCTTGAACCAACTTTACCATCTACCGAAAAACATGTAAGATCTTTACCATGAGGTTTTGATATTCTATAGGTGTCCACTAAATTTTCATTATCACATATTTCTTTTAAGAGTCTATGTGATGTATCAGTATAAGTTGAAGTTGCATTCCTGTCATTTTCTTTGTCTAAGACACAATTAAAGTCACCACCCATTACTAAGTTTTCAGTGATGTTATCTAGTGCTGTTTTAGACATCTCCTTAAAAAAATTACGACGTAGTTGATGAGATGTAGGTGCATATATACACAGCAACGTGATACGTGTTTGTTGTATATCTAGCGTGACTCTCACCCAGCGACCATTTGCACCTGATACTGAAGAGATAATATTTACATAGGCTGAACATCGAGGGAGTATAACAATTGCTACGCCTGCACTATTATCTTGAGATAACGAATAAAATATTCTGGATCCAGAAATCTTTTCTAAATTATCGTATAATTCTGACTTCTGAATTTTTGTTTCCTGTATCAAAGCAATGTCAATCTGCTCATTTTTAAGAGTCTCTAGTAAGTGACGTTGCTTTATGTCACTATTTAAGCCTCTACAATTGAGTGTGCAAATTAGCATAAAAGGTAATAAAATGCTGTGTAAAACCGCCATTATTAAGCTAACTAGATTTTGTTTTTTTCGACCCTCTCTTAGACCATTTACCTATTTTACTCACAAACGCTGCATTACTTAGCTCAACTTTTTCCAAATGCTTATATTTTAATATATCTGAATCATGACGCAGATGCCTATATTTAACACCCTTTGCTGTCACATATGGAACTAACACCTCTCCTGCCTCTGACCTGTACATGACCATTTCATCAGGTGATTTAGAACTCTGTGTTTGAATGGATATATCAGATTCAGCGACTGACATATTATCGTCTTCTATATCACTTTCCTCTATTTCTGATTCAGAACTCTCTCCATCTTTCTGTCGCTTTGTTCCACTCAATCGATCCGAGACACCAATTACTTTCTCTATATTATTTAAATCGTCTAGATTGAGTGTACTCAGTGGAAAATCAAAGTTAGTTTCAGTATCTTGCGACCTGAATTTTACTTGTCCTAAATTAAAACTCTCTTCCAGAGGGTATTTATCATCATCTTCAACTTGTGTGGAACTAGCCTCTCTCTCATCACACTTGGATTGACTTGTTACTGGAGTAAGACTTAGCCCCTCATCTAGAACCTCTATTTCATCGCCTGCAACTACAGCGATTGGATTCTTAGTTTTTTCCCCATGCTTCTCATTAACATGGACTTTAGCTACAATCTCAGCAACTACTGGTTCAATGACATTTTCCTTAGCAACGTGCTTCCCATTAGTATGGATTTCAGCTACAATCTCAGAAGCTACCGGTTCTATGACATTCTCTTTAGAGACAACTTGCTCTGCACTTTTATCAGCACCCTTTTTGACATATTTGTTCTGCGGGCATCGCCACTTAAAATGATCAGATGATCCACAAACTAGACATTTGTTTTTGTTAGGGCAATCTGTTGCAAGATGTTCTGTGCTTAAGCAGATTCTACACTCCTTGATTTGCCCCCTGTACCATAATGGCAAGATAAATCGACCATCTATGGTGACCTTGCTTGGGAGAGGTTGTTCTACCTTTTCAAACGAAATTCTTCTGATGCCATTTTCTAAGGTTCGATCAAATGGATAGGTCTCGTGTTCTACTTTGTCCACTTTGCCATACTTGGTCAATTCAATGATAACCCGTTCATCTGGGATCTCTAATGGAACCTTCATCTTGACTAATAGACGATCAGAATCTATTTCCTCCACATTACACACCTCACCCTTCACGACAAGGACCTCGTCAAGCAACTTTTCCTTCACACTTTCATTAACTACGGTGACATTCCATACAGATTTGGAAACATTAACAAGACCTTGAAGGACCCGTGGCCCTGCCCCAACTACATCCTTCAACCCATGATACACCTCAATTGCCGAAACACCCCACGCCTTTGTCGTGATTTTAAGACTCAGGGTACGCTTATATGAGGTGGCCATGGTGTTTTATAAAAAGCAGTACCCCATACTACTACAATATATAATACAAATATATAACACCAAGACGTCGGGGAAAGAGCTAAACACTAAATAAATAGTGTCCCCTTTTGAAACCCTGACGTCTACCAACAAGTATACGAATAGAGAGTACAGTCGTATACTTGTTAGTTTGAACCACTTTCTAAGTGGTTCACTAACACCTAGCCGATTAAAGTATGCTAACAAATATATGATTAAATAGTCAAGTCATATATTTGTTAGTCTGTTCGAGTTGACCGGGGACAGCCAACTGACTATAAGGATTTATATAGTTAAAGAACTAGGCTTGTGCTTACAAATGACAAAGGAATTAAATCCACTCACTCAAGCGATCTTGCCAAATATAATGCGCTAGCCTACGAACTATAGAAATAGCAGACTGGCGCAGCGAGAAATGTATTGCATTGACCACAGTAAGAGGAGCCCTATTAAATGGCGGAAACCGCCAGCTAAGAGGAATGCCTTGAGAAAATGGAGACACAAAATGCGCTCCAACCAAGACAAGAATTTACAAATTAAATATAAAGTTTGAAAGGAAATACTAATACGAAATATATGTATAAAATTTATCTACAAAATCGCGCTAGAAACTAGCAAATTCGGGCAGCAATTGCAGAGCTAAATAAACGCGTGCGTTCACTTCGACTACTACTACTACTACTACTACTACTACTACTACTACTACTACTAATACTACTACTACTCCTACTACTACTACTACTACTACTACTACTACTACTACTACTACTACTACTACTACTAGTACTACTACTACTACTACTGCTGCTACTACTACTGCTGCTACTACAACTGCTATTCCTGCTGCTGCTCCTAGTACTACTACTACTACTACTACTACTTGAAAAAACTGGCTGGGCACCAAACGTAAAAATCCTGGACCCAGCGATCGGTGAAAGCATAGAACTCTTTTCAGAACGTGTTAAAAATTCTAAATTCCCTAATGATCAACCAAATTTACCCTATGAGGAACGCCAGGCCTTAATTGAATTGTCTAAAAACAGCGAAATTGTCATCAAACCTGCAGATAAAGGGTCAGCGACTGTAATAATGCTTAAAGATAACTATAAACGTGAAGCACAACGACAACTTAGTAACCCAAAGCATTACCAGAAACTAAGCAAACCACTTTGGCAAAATAATTGCAGCAAATTTAATGAGATTCTTCAAAAATTGCTCGATAGCAAGAAGATCACCGAAAAGCAACATAAGTATCTCTTTGCTAAACTTGAGTCAAAACCACGGACTCTCTATCTTTTGCCAAAAATTCATAAACCCATAGATTCGTGGTTGGACACAATGTCACCGCCCGGGCGACCTATAATCTCTGATTGTGGCTCAGAATCCTACAGAATCAGTGAATACATCGATTACCATCTACAGCCAATAGCAAATAGACACCCCAGCTTCTTGAAAAACACAGAAGACTTCTTATCACAGGTCTCTGAGACCTGGATACCTCCAAATTCATTCTTGGTCACGCTTGACATCGATGCTATGTATACAAACATTGACATCGAGAAGGGTATAAATTCTATCCGTAGAGCATTCGTGAACTACCCAGACACCAACAGGCCAGACAGAGAAGTAATAGCTCTATTAGAGCTGAGTCTGAAAGGCAATGATTTTGAATTCGATGGCGAAATTTACCAACAAATTTGCGGCTGCGCGATGGGCAAGCGCTTTAGCCCATGTTTTGCCAATATTTACGTAGCAGAGTGGGAGGAGGAAGCGTTAGAAAAGTGTCCAAAACATCCCCTCATTTATCGCAGGTACCTTGATGACATTTTCATGATTTGGCAACACACAAAGGCAGAGTTTGATGAATTTTTCGAAATTCTGAACAATCACGATCCGAATATCAAATTAAAAGCAACCATTGACGAGATGTCCGTAGATTTCCTGGATGTAACTGTATATAAAGGTCTAAAGTATGAAACAACTGGCTACTTAGACTACAAAGTGTATTTCAAACCAACCGATTCGCATCAGCTATTGCACAAAAAATCTTTCCATCCACCACATACTTTTAAAGGAATAGTTAAATCACAAATAATCCGTTTTCACAGGAATTCTAGTGATAGAAAAATTTTTGAAGAAGCGTGCTCTACCCTATTCAAAGCCCTCAAACCACGAGGTTACTCCTCACGATTCTTGCGCAAAATCAAATCTGAAACATTAGACGGCTTGGAATCCATTCCAGATAATGCCTCAAATCGTCGGCCTACCAAAATTTCTCACAATCGTCCTATTATAGGTGTAGGCGAATCTCGCAAATGCGGAAAGAAAAGGTGCAAGTTAGATGAATTTCTCCCAAACCAGAATACTTTCACGAGCTTTCAGAACAAAAGCAAGTTCCAACTTCAGTCTAATCTAGATTGTGACTCTGAAAATGTTATTTATCTAATTTCATGCAAATTGTGCCAAAAACAGTATGTCGGCGAAACCAAATGTCCATTAAGATGGCGGGCAACTCGACACCTCTCAGATATTAGGCTAGAGGAAGACACACATGTTTCCGAACATTTTAATCTTCCTGACCATTTAGTCCTTCGTGACTTTGAAATTATGCCGATTGAACAGCCACCCCTTTCAGATACGGCAGAAGAAACTGATAAACAAAGAAAACTTCGAGAATCGTTTTGGATTAAAGAACTCGAAACACAGTGGCCAAGGGGAATAAACTCGGACCCAGGCTTATCTGATCAACGTGACAAAATTCCATTCATTCTGACCTATAATCGGAAAAACGTTGAAATTTCCAAAATTTTGAAAGATGAGTATCAAAACCTACAGGTGAAACTGAAACAACCCTTTAACAAGCGACCAGTAATTGCGTTCAAGAAAAATCCGAATCTACGTGACATCTTGGTAAAAGCAAAACTCAAATAGCTATCCATAATATCCATCTCAATCATTCAACATTAACCCTTGCATGATGGTCAGCCAAAAACGGTCAATTTAGTGATCTTGGGCAATGTCCATTTGCCGGCGGGGATTGGAGTATTTTTGAAAATTTACCACTGTAATGACTGGCTCGGGAACCGAGACAGTCGTTCCAGTGGTGTATTCTCGGGAATGACCTTGTCTGTGCCTGCAAATGTACATTAAATAAGTAAGCGCATATTTGGATTTTACTGAACAAATTTAACCAGTAAAGGGTTAACATTAATGCCATATGGCTTTCCTCAAACAAAATGACAAATCTCAGGCAGTAGTATAAACCAAAATATCTTAAATTTTTGAATTTTTTCAATTATTGAAGATTCTGAGCCAGTGCGTTGACAATATTGACTACTACTACTACTACTACTACTACTACTACTACTACTACTACTACTACTACTACTACTACTACTACTACTGTTACTGCTACTGCTAGTGCTACTACTACTACTGTTACTGCTACCGCAAGTGCTACTACTAATGCTGCTGCTGCTGCTGCTGCTGCTGCTGCTGCTGCTGCTGCTCCTGTCTCTACTACTACTACTACTACTACTACTACTACTACTACTACTACTACTACTACTACTACTACTACTACTACCACTGGTACTGCTACTGCTAGTGCTACTACTACTGCTGCTACTACTGCTACTGCTACTGCTGCTGCTGCTCCTGTCGCTACTGCTACTACTACTACTACTACTACTACTACTACTACTACTACTACCACTTTTTTATGACATGATCACCGGATCGTGCGGAAAACCTTTAATATCCAAAAATATATAAAAGCCTGCAAAACTATACAATACACTAACACTAAACTGACGTCAAAGAAAAAACAATCTTTCCATCATAAATAATAGCATTCAAAATATATGCTCCAAAAAATAATATATACTACCGTAATACAAGAAACGCCATAGATAGAGAAGTGAGAGAATGATGGTGTACATTGTGGTTATAGGGAAGTGAG
>JAVVLW010004905.1:0-24694 GCA_034401795.1 Chaetoderma sp. LZ-2023a
CACGGCCGGGAGAGAGGTAAACAAGCATTGACGCGTTAGCATAGACTGGCAGCTTATGTATATAGTTACTCATATTATGGCGATTCCAAAATATGTGACCGTTCTCCATAATTTTGGTATGTATTAATACGAGTATTGAATGGGGAATTTAAAACTCTGAACATAAATAAAATCGGTTCAGATCTGCCGAAGATATGGTAAAATTAAAACGGACTATTCGGAGCTCCAACTAAAGTGTAGACATCGCCAGAGGGTGTGCATTATCAGGTGAGAACTAGCCAAGATTGCTCGAGCTAACTTGCCTCGTACACAACATGCGTTCTGATTTGCTGAGCCCCCTGGCTCAGGGAATATAAAAGGAGGTCTGAAAGTAGAGACACAGTTCAGGCGTGAGTCTAGACCCTAGCATTGGGAACTAGCATATAAACGCCTTAAATATTACAACACGTGTCTGTGTGTCTGTGTGTCTGTGTGTCTGTCTGTCTGTCTGTCTGTCTGTCTGTCTGTCTGTCTGTCACACACACACACACACACACATTCGTGTGTCTGATTTCTCTATAATGTAGGAACATTTTTAATTAAATTCCTGTGCCAATGCGTTTTTTTCAATGTAAAGACAGACAGACAGACAGACAGACAGACACACAGGCAGACAGACAGACAGACAGACAGACAGACAGACAGACAGACAGACAGACAGACAGACAGACAGACAGACAGACAGACAGACAGACAGACATACAGACAGACAGACAGACAGACAGACAGACAGACAGACAGACAGACAGACAGACAGACAGACAGACAGACAGACAGACAGACAGACAGACACACACACAGACATACAGACAGACACACAGACAGACAGACACACAGACAGACAGACACACAGACAGACAGACACACAGACAGACAGACACACATACAGACAGACACACAGACAGACAGACACACAGACAGACAGACACACAGACACACAGACACACAGACACACAGACACACAGACACACAGACACACAGACACACAGACACACAGACACACAGACACACAGACACACAGACACACAGACACACAGACACACAGACACACAGACACACAGACACACACACACACACACACACACACACACACACACAGAGTTAGAAGGGAGGCGGACTCGGTCCGAGTGGGAGCATTCTCATTATCTGCCTACTGCGTAGAGCCCACGATCTGCAATCTACACCAATCCAGCTTATTACATTCAGGTTTCCTCTCAGAACAACCATGCTTCACACCGCAACAAGTTTGTGTACGCTCCTGGTAGATCAACAGGGGCAAAATTGTAATTTAAAAGAAGGTTCATTATTTCACCACCATCACCAGTGGTTCCTTCATTGCGGTATAAGACTTTTTGACTTTTACCAGCCAATTTAGTATGTAAGAGCGGCCTTGTTATTAATGTCTCGCCAGACTTGCTGTACAACATAAATGGCGGTAGCAAACAATGGACGCATCCAGCATCACTGAATTTATGTTTTGACCATAGTCCAGACAAGAACAGTGCTTCACACACTGCAAGAGCTAAGCGGCGTGGATCGTCTTGCGCCGAGAAAATAATCAAATATAATATGTACTGTCTCTACACAATTGAGACATCTGTCACTCTTAAAGCACAAACAGCCTAACAGTAATACAGTGAACTATTCATTATGTGCTATGTATCATAAACTGTTGGCCACCAGTAATGGCTTTATTCTTCACTGTTCTTAAGTATGAAACATACCGGCCAGCATCCTGCAGTAATTCTCCAGGTGGCAGCTACACAGTGCATCAACTAACACAGCAAGGAAGTGTTGCAACGACTACATGTGACATTTAAATTGCACTGACAACTAAGAGGTGCACAGCATAGGAGCATATCTTAGTTATGTTATGCTCTTATTAGTAAGTAAAGTACCACATTAGGTGGTACCGTAAGGTCGGATGCGACCTCTGTTTTAAGATGATATTGTACATAATATTAAGCATTGTAAATGATGCCAGCACTTAAACAGCACCATAGGTCGAATAAGACCTTATATTCCAAATGAATGCACAAATTGTAATCAGGCATTCTGCTCATATTGTTAATTAGCAGTAAAAACTACACAAATATTTGGACCGCAGTACACTTAGTTTACACTATACATCAACGACAAATGCATCACCATGTTTTCTCCCCACGGCAACAATTTTACATTAAGGTCGCTGCTCATGCTCTCATCAGAGAACATGACAGACGGCCACTAAACCAAGAACTATGATAGCTCGCTAGGATAGGTTTTTAAGCTAGCCAAGGGCGATTACTCTAAAAGCAGAGAATTGTTATTAAAAACTTTTCTTTACGGTCAGTAAGACCGTTTTATAAATGGCACTATTGATTTTTATAGTTGGCCATTCATGTTAAGGCCTCCTAAATTAACACAATGAGTAACTGCATTTGACTATGCTTCTCTGGCCGTCTGGCCGAAATAATTGTTTGGATTCCCACCGTCAGAATGGTTAGGACAGAATCACGGCCAGAAACAATTTGTCGATCACATACATTTCCCATGTATCTTCGGACACCTATTAAGCAACCATTTTTATATCAAAGTAGGAAACACTGCGAAAATATAAATAATGTAACTAGTTTCAAACCTAAAGCAACTGAACGGTAACTCCAGTGGTCTCGTCTCATATGATCCACACACAAAACAGCCGGCGACGGATAAAGACATCACCAATTCTCGATCGTGGTCTTACTTTTATACCAACTCCAAAACCAAAAACAGGATTAGATTTGCTTTTAGACACAGGTCTTATTGAAGTAGCTAATTTTGGTCATTCAGTAAAAATAGCCCATCATTTTCGAAATTTAAATGGAGAGTCAAAACCATTCACTGGAAAATCCGGTTGGGACCCTCCAGATAGGCTAGTTGATGACAATGTTAAAGCAACCATAAAAACGGTTGCTGGTATAGCCAGATCATTGCCAGTTACAAACAATAAGCAAAACCTTTCATTTCTCGAACGACAGGCTATCAACAAATTACGTAGAAATCAAAATATTATTATAAAACCAGCCGATAAAGGTTCAGCAACTGTGATTATGTCTAGAGAAAACTACATCCGCGAGGCCGAAAGGCAGTTAACTAACACCAGGCATTACAGAAAACTTGATAATTTAATTTGGCCTCAAAACCGACAAAATTTCATTGAAATACTTAATTCATTGCATACAGATAAGTACATCGATAAGAAACAGCTAAAGTATCTGCTAGGTGAGAATAATCCACAAAATCGGACATTTTATATCTTGCCTAAAATCCATAAACCTATCAGCACCTGGTTAGATCCATTGACACCACCTGGACGACCCATCATTTCAGACTGTGGCAGTGAGTCTTATGGCATTTCAGAATATATTGATTACTATTTAAAGCCCATTGCTAATAGACACAAGAGCTTTCTCAAGAACACAGAACACTTTCTTTCAGAATTATCCAAATTGTCAGTTCCGAAAGATGCATATTTAGTCACATTAGACATAGATGCTATGTATACCAATATAGATATTGATGCTGGAGTCAATGCTATTAAGAATTCTTTTGTCAAATTTCCTGATCCAGATCGACCAGACACGGAAATTCTAAAATTATTAGAGCTAAGTCTTAAAGGAAACGATTTCCAATTTAATGGTGAAAATTACCTTCAAATCTGTGGATGCGCAATGGGTAAACGATTCAGCCCAAATTTTGCCACGATTTATGTTGCGGAGTGGGAAGAGGAGGCACTGAACAAATCAACCAAAAAGCCTCTTCTTTACCTCAGATATCTAGATGACATCTTCATAGTTTGGCAACATTCAGAAGAAGACTTTTGGGAATTTTTTCGCATTTTAAATAACCAAGATTCAAACATCAAGCTAAAAGCTACTATTAGTGGAACATCGGTTGACTTTTTAGATGTCACGATCTATAAGGGTCCTCAATTTGATTCCTCTGGAAAATTAGAATATAAAGTATTCTTTAAGCCAACAGACTCACATCAGCTGCTTCACAAAAAATCATTTCATCCTCCACACACATTTAAAGGTTTGATCAAATCGCAAATCATAAGATTTTTTCGAAACTCTAGCAACAGGCAAAATCTGAATAGTGCATGCTCTACTCTGTTTGATGCTTTGAAAGCACGAGGCTATTCAGCCCGTTTTCTTCGAAAAATTAAAGCAGACACCATCAATCAGCTTGAAAATCTAAAACCTCATAGCGGACCCGAGTTTGAACCTGTCCAAATTAAACACAATAAACCAATCATGTGCGATGGATCAGTTTCTAAATGCGACAAAAATAGATGCAAAGTAAACAACTATATTGTAAACCAACAAACATTCCTGAGCTTTCAAACTAAAAATGAATATCATATCCGAACTAATATGCATTGTGATTCTGAGAATGTAGTCTATTTGATCAATTGTGCCCTTTGCCAGAAACAGTATGTTGGTGAAACAAAAAATGCATTTAGAGTGCGTGCTAGACGCCACGTTTCTGATATTAACACCTCAGCAGATACGCCAATTGCTCAACATTTCCAACTTCCGGATCATTCAGTTGAACATCATTTTGAAATCATGCCAATAGAACAGATTCCGACCTTCGATAGTGAGGAAGAAACGAGTTCGTTTCGCAAAATCCGAGAGGGCCATTGGATTAGAACACTCCAAACAAAAGCACCATTTGGAATAAATGTAGATTCGGGAATATCACAAAAGAACAAAATTATCCCATTTCAACTCATATACAATAGACGTAATGTTGAATTAGCGAAAACCATGAAAGACGAATATTCACAGTTGCAATCTAAATTAAAGGAACCGATCAAAGCACGACCAGTAATAGCTTACAATAGAAATCCAAACCTGAAAGATTTGCTAGTAAGATCAAAGTTAGACCTTATAGTTCCTGATAACAATGACAAGGTTTCATCCCTCCCTACCTATTCTTAAATAAATCTAATCCCAACCAAAATCAATGGTGGGGCAACATGAAATCATATCCGTAGGACATCTTTTAATTTTGTGTCTGTAAAAGTGCGTGCGTGTGCGTGCGTTCGTGCGTTCGTGCGTTCGTGCGTTCGTGCGTTCGTGCGGGCGTTCGTTCGTTCGTTCGTTCGTTCGTTCGTTCGTGCGTTCGGGCATTTGTTCGTATGTGTGTATGGGTGTGTGCTCGTACATCCGTACGTGTGTGCATCTATACTTGCGTGGGTTTATGTGTGCGTGTGTATGTGGGTGTGGGTGCATTAATTCGTGAGTACATTAGTGCCTGGGTGTGTGCGTGCATGCATTCGTGCGTCCGTTCGTGCATGTGTTCATGCATGCATTATTGCATGCATTCGTGCATGTATTACTGTGTGCATGTATTATTGCATGCATTCGTGCATTCGTTCAGATGTGTGCGTGCGTGCGCGCGTGCGTGCGTACGTGCGTGCGTGCGTGCGTGCGGGCGTGCATTCGTGTGTGTTTGATTTCTCTATAATGTAGGATCAATCCCAGCCTTTACCTGTTAAAGCGACCTACTGATAAGTTCATTTTACCCCAACTAATCTCAAGGGGGGACCACTCTAAGTAAATCTAAACTTGGTCTCGATAGGACAAATTTAGGTAAAGAAATTTGTAATTAAATTCCTGTGCCAATGCGTTTTTTTCAATGTAAAGACGGACTTGCTTGTGCCAGGCCTCCATATTTGTCCCAAATCAAACAATTTTAAACTGTTAATATTTATAAATACACTGTCGGAATTGATCTGCTGGTAGCTGATATTTCGTTTGCACGGTCGTCCATACCTGCAATCGTGCATGCATGCGTTCGCGTGTTCGTTCGTTCGTTCGTTCGTTCGTTCGTTCGTTCGTTCGTTCGTTCGTTCGTTCGTTCGTTCGTGCGTGCGTGCGGGCGTGCGGGCGGGCGGGCGTGCGGGCGGGCGTCCGCGCATTCATATGTGCTTATGTTCATTCATTCATTCATTCATTCGTCCACCTATCTGTTCACTCATCCTGTCACCTGTCCTTGGCCTCTCTATTGGTTTACTGGTCTGTGCCTCTCAGACACCAATTGATTGTCTGTGTGGATGGACTGATGGATGGATTACTGGGTTGGTGTCCGGGTGGGCGCATGGATTGTTTGGACATATATGTTTGTAAGGGTGCAAACCACCTCTCTTCCGCAACCACCTGTCATATTTTATTCTTATTTTTTCAACAGCCAACTCATTGCAAAGAAGCAATTAGCACTTTGCAATGACTAAGTGAATAAATTAAACCAAATTCGGAAATCAAATTGTAGCTTTCACCCATTTTCCTATTCATTTGTTCAGTCGTCTAGTCATCCACCGGGTATCTGTCTATCAGTTTACAAATCTGTTCCCCACTTAATCAAGTATTTGTTTAGGTGGATGGCGGGATGGACTGATTGATGGATTGATATGCTGGTGTCTGGGCGGGTGAATGAGTGCATGGGTTGTTGGACATATAAGCGTGCAAAGCTCAAACAACCTGTGACTTACAACCACCTCTCTTTTGAAGGAATCTCACTAGACCAACAACATTCAGTCAATCCACAATGGATCATCCTATGTCAGAAAGACCTGCTCAAAACTATTTGTTTAATCCTATTTTCGAACACATGGCAACGCCAACTTATTACAAAGAAGTAATCAATGCTTTGTAATAACTGAGTGAACCGATTTTCCCAGATCAAAAAACTGTATAACTCCTAACAGTCAGAATTTGTTACTATTTTCGAACACACGGCAACGCCAACTTATTACAAAGAAGTAATCAACGCTTTGTAATGACTGAGTGAACCGATTCGCCAAGATAAAAAAAACTGTATAACTTGTCAGAATTTGTTTTAAATAATCTGTATTCAGGAAACCTGTCCCTTGCAGTACTCAAACAACAAGTAAATTATTCTCAGCCGCCATGATTAAACATAACTCGGCAGCATTTGATCTAATGACTGACCAAATAGCCCTCATTGTTATTTTCACACCTTAATCGCCTGAAACGAACCAGCGTACTAGCCCATGCTACAGTTAGATAAGCTCAATATAATTAAGCAATCACGCCTTTTGTATTAGCTGTTTAACTTCAGTAGCGCACAAGGCGCACATTGATCTAAAGCAGGTCTTCGGGTTTAGTTTGATCTTTTGTGGAGAGACTGAATTAATAGTTAATCAGTAGTCACCATTGCAGTAATTCTCCTATAAATATGTAAGAATTATCAGTTGCCATTAGACCAGTTTTTTCGCTGCATGACGAAGACCATTACGTCGAAAGCGCTCCAGCAACTGACAGTGTAAGCTTTAATTTTATATATATATAATAATCTTGTATTACTTGTTCTTATTTTTCAGTCTCTAAATTGTTTCAACACATATCGCTCTAGTTAATATTTGGAATTTAACTTTTTTGAACTTTTCTGACTAAATTTGACATAAATCTGTAGAAATTTGATAAGTTCTAAAATGGCCAAGAATTTCAACGGCCCAGTAGGTAAAGGACGCAAATCTGGCAACCCAGCGTCCAACTTTTCTTCAACCAAAAGTGCTCCTAACCAGTCTGTTCAGGCCTTTCAGAGACTGGTTAAGATGTACTTCCATGTGTTGCAATGCTTGCATCACTATGGTCTTTTACGAGAGCATTTGGCATCAGACTCTCTCCCGAAATCTCTCAGCATGAAAATGGAGGAGATGAACTCGTTTTTCTGCCCTGCCTTACGAGATGACGAATTTTTGAAATCGACCAGCATGATAAACCAAATTTGGGCTCATAGCTGCTTAGAAAATTTAATCAAACATTATCGAAGCAAATTGGACAAATTAAAGGCAGAGGTAAAAGTGGCCGAATCTAATGTAATTCTTGATCTAGACAGAGCCAAAGGCATAGCATTGAAATGGGGTAGGCAAAATTTTGGAAATAAATTGGCCACAATGACAATCACAAATTTTTGGAAATTTTTGACAGAAATAGCTAGTGATAAGCAAAATAGAGTGATGTCTCTACCAACACCGGCGGCCACACCGAGTACAGGTTCAGGTTATCATTCAACAATGACTAACAAACGACAACGGTCACCAACCACCTTCACACCCTCGCCTACCACTTCCAAGCGGACGAATCTGTATACATCACCAACACCAGCACCTGGTGTTGATGATGTAACAGAGTCATGGCCGGCTCTCCCAAAGACAAATTCTCCTCCTGTGCGCCGTTGTCGGGTTGTTACTCACTGTTCCCCCAATCTACCACCTAGCAACTCTTCCTCATCTCTTCCACTATCTTCTCCTCGCCACCTTCTGACTCGATCTTCTCCTCTTCCTCCTTCTCCTCTCTCAATCCCGCCTCCTCCTCTTCCTCCTCAAACTTCTTCTCTTCATGCATCTCCTCTCTCAATCCCGCCTCCTCCTCTTCCTCCTCAAACTTCTTCTCTTTATGCATCTCCTCTCTCAATCCCGCCTCTTGCTCCTCATACTCAATCTTCTCCTCTTGCATCTCCTCTCTCCATCCCTCCTCCTCCTCTTCCTCCTACGCTTCATCTCTCTTCTCCTCACGCACCTTCTTCTGCTCCTCTTCTTCTGTCTCCACCTCCTCTCCCTCCTATGGAGAATAATAGTAACCTGTCTGACAGGAAGTTTGCTAAGTACCGTCATCAATCGCATAGCAAGGGCCTGTGGAGGATCCCCAGAATCACCAAAAAGATTCTGATGATAGGGTCCTCTAATCTAGCCCGAATTGATTTAGATGTCCATCCTGACATCCAGGTTGAGTGCTATCCTGGTGCCGCATTATCACATTTCAGAACAATGGCTATGCGACACCAGGATGGCCCTAGCCCGGAGAAGATCATCTTGAATATTGGCATCAACTCCAAAAATGAGCATCCAACCAAAGCCTCAAGCCATTTACGGTTCATGGCTCGTGAATTTAAAAACACCTTTCCTAATGCGGAGTTGCACTTTGCTGAGATTAACTTCTCTGATAGCTTGTCAGACAGGCAAAGGTACTGTCTCAAGCGTATCAACGAATCAGCAAGGTCCAACTGCCACGTTGATAAGGTCATCCCCAAAATTTCTGATGCGAATTTTCATGTTGAGAAGGATAGAATCCATTGGACAAAAGAAACAGCTAATTGTATTTATAACCATTGGTTGACGGTGCTTAGTTTAAACTAAATGTGGGTCAAGGCAATAGCTCCCCTAACATAGGATTAGGAACAAACCTTGTCAATTTAGCAGCTGACTATGATCTCTCACCATCCGAAAAATCAATTCTCGATCGTGGTCTTACTTTTATACCAACTCCAAAACCAAAAACAGGATTAGATTTGCTTTTAGACACAGGTCTTATTGAAGTAGCTAATTTTGGTCATTCAGTAAAAATAGCCCATCATTTTCGAAATTTAAATGGAGAGTCAAAACCATTCACTGGAAAATCCGGTTGGGACCCTCCAGATAGGCTAGTTGATGACAATGTTAAAGCAACCATAAAAACGGTTGCTGGTATAGCCAGATCATTGCCAGTTACAAACAATAAGCAAAACCTTTCATTTCTCGAACGACAGGCTATCAACAAATTACGTAGAAATCAAAATATTATTATAAAACCAGCCGATAAAGGTTCAGCAACTGTGATTATGTCTAGAGAAAACTACATCCGCGAGGCCGAAAGGCAGTTAACTAACACCAGGCATTACAGAAAACTTGATAATTTAATTTGGCCTCAAAACCGACAAAATTTCATTGAAATACTTAATTCATTGCATACAGATAAGTACATCGATAAGAAACAGCTAAAGTATCTGCTAGGTGAGAATAATCCACAAAATCGGACATTTTATATCTTGCCTAAAATCCATAAACCTATCAGCACCTGGTTAGATCCATTGACACCACCTGGACGACCCATCATTTCAGACTGTGGCAGTGAGTCTTATGGCATTTCAGAATATATTGATTACTATTTAAAGCCCATTGCTAATAGACACAAGAGCTTTCTCAAGAACACAGAACACTTTCTTTCAGAATTATCCAAATTGTCAGTTCCGAAAGATGCATATTTAGTCACATTAGACATAGATGCTATGTATACCAATATAGATATTGATGCTGGAGTCAATGCTATTAAGAATTCTTTTGTCAAATTTCCTGATCCAGATCGACCAGACACGGAAATTCTAAAATTATTAGAGCTAAGTCTTAAAGGAAACGATTTCCAATTTAATGGTGAAAATTACCTTCAAATCTGTGGATGCGCAATGGGTAAACGATTCAGCCCAAATTTTGCCACGATTTATGTTGCGGAGTGGGAAGAGGAGGCACTGAACAAATCAACCAAAAAGCCTCTTCTTTACCTCAGATATCTAGATGACATCTTCATAGTTTGGCAACATTCAGAAGAAGACTTTTGGGAATTTTTTCGCATTTTAAATAACCAAGATTCAAACATCAAGCTAAAAGCTACTATTAGTGGAACATCGGTTGACTTTTTAGATGTCACGATCTATAAGGGTCCTCAATTTGATTCCTCTGGAAAATTAGAATATAAAGTATTCTTTAAGCCAACAGACTCACATCAGCTGCTTCACAAAAAATCATTTCATCCTCCACACACATTTAAAGGTTTGATCAAATCGCAAATCATAAGATTTTTTCGAAACTCTAGCAACAGGCAAAATCTGAATAGTGCATGCTCTACTCTGTTTGATGCTTTGAAAGCACGAGGCTATTCAGCCCGTTTTCTTCGAAAAATTAAAGCAGACACCATCAATCAGCTTGAAAATCTAAAACCTCATAGCGGACCCGAGTTTGAACCTGTCCAAATTAAACACAATAAACCAATCATGTGCGATGGATCAGTTTCTAAATGCGACAAAAATAGATGCAAAGTAAACAACTATATTGTAAACCAACAAACATTCCTGAGCTTTCAAACTAAAAATGAATATCATATCCGAACTAATATGCATTGTGATTCTGAGAATGTAGTCTATTTGATCAATTGTGCCCTTTGCCAGAAACAGTATGTTGGTGAAACAAAAAATGCATTTAGAGTGCGTGCTAGACGCCACGTTTCTGATATTAACACCTCAGCAGATACGCCAATTGCTCAACATTTCCAACTTCCGGATCATTCAGTTGAACATCATTTTGAAATCATGCCAATAGAACAGATTCCGACCTTCGATAGTGAGGAAGAAACGAGTTCGTTTCGCAAAATCCGAGAGGGCCATTGGATTAGAACACTCCAAACAAAAGCACCATTTGGAATAAATGTAGATTCGGGAATATCACAAAAGAACAAAATTATCCCATTTCAACTCATATACAATAGACGTAATGTTGAATTAGCGAAAACCATGAAAGACGAATATTCACAGTTGCAATCTAAATTAAAGGAACCGATCAAAGCACGACCAGTAATAGCTTACAATAGAAATCCAAACCTGAAAGATTTGCTAGTAAGATCAAAGTTAGACCTTATAGTTCCTGATAACAATGACAAGGTTTCATCCCTCCCTACCTATTCTTAAATAAATCTAATCCCAACCAAAATCAATGGTGGGGCAACATGAAATCATATCCGTAGGACATCTTTTAATTTTGTGTCTGTAAAAGTGCGTGCGTGTGCGTGCGTTCGTGCGTTCGTGCGTTCGTGCGTTCGTGCGTTCGTGCGGGCGTTCGTTCGTTCGTTCGTTCGTTCGTTCGTTCGTGCGTTCGGGCATTTGTTCGTATGTGTGTATGGGTGTGTGCTCGTACATCCGTACGTGTGTGCATCTATACTTGCGTGGGTTTATGTGTGCGTGTGTATGTGGGTGTGGGTGCATTAATTCGTGAGTACATTAGTGCCTGGGTGTGTGCGTGCATGCATTCGTGCGTCCGTTCGTGCATGTGTTCATGCATGCATTATTGCATGCATTCGTGCATGTATTACTGTGTGCATGTATTATTGCATGCATTCGTGCATTCGTTCAGATGTGTGCGTGCGTGCGCGCGTGCGTGCGTACGTGCGTGCGTGCGTGCGTGCGGGCGTGCATTCGTGTGTGTTTGATTTCTCTATAATGTAGGATCAATCCCAGCCTTTACCTGTTAAAGCGACCTACTGATAAGTTCATTTTACCCCAACTAATCTCAAGGGGGGACCACTCTAAGTAAATCTAAACTTGGTCTCGATAGGACAAATTTAGGTAAAGAAATTTGTAATTAAATTCCTGTGCCAATGCGTTTTTTTCAATGTAAAGACAGACAAACAGACAGACAGACAGACAGACAGACAGACAGACAGACAGACAGACAGACAGACAGACAGACAGACAGACAGACAGACAGACAGACAGACAGACAGACAGACAGACAGACAGACAGACAGACAGACAGACAGACAGACAGACAGACAGACAGACAGACAGACAGACAGACAGACAGACAGACAGACAGACAGACAGACAGACAGACAGACAGACAGACAGACAGACAGACAGACAGACAGACAGACAGACAGACAGACAGACAGACAGACAGACAGACAGACAGACAGACAGACAGACAGACAGACAGACAGACACACACACAGACATACAGACAGACACACAGACAGACAGACACACAGACAGACAGACACACAGACAGACAGACACACAGACAGACAGACACACATACAGACAGACACACAGACAGACAGACACACAGACAGACAGACACACAGACACACAGACACACAGACACACAGACACACAGACACACAGACACACAGACACACAGACACACAGACACACAGACACACAGACACACAGACACACAGACACACAGACACACAGACACACAGACACACAGACACACAGACACACACACACACACACACACACACACACACACACACAGAGTTAGAAGGGAGGCGGACTCGGTCCGAGTGGGAGCATTCTCATTATCTGCCTACTGCGTAGAGCCCACGATCTGCAATCTACACCAATCCAGCTTATTACATTCAGGTTTCCTCTCAGAACAACCATGCTTCACACCGCAACAAGTTTGTGTACGCTCCTGGTAGATCAACAGGGGCAAAATTGTAATTTAAAAGAAGGTTCATTATTTCACCACCATCACCAGTGGTTCCTTCATTGCGGTATAAGACTTTTTGACTTTTACCAGCCAATTTAGTATGTAAGAGCGGCCTTGTTATTAATGTCTCGCCAGACTTGCTGTACAACATAAATGGCGGTAGCAAACAATGGACGCATCCAGCATCACTGAATTTATGTTTTGACCATAGTCCAGACAAGAACAGTGCTTCACACACTGCAAGAGCTAAGCGGCGTGGATCGTCTTGCGCCGAGAAAATAATCAAATATAATATGTACTGTCTCTACACAATTGAGACATCTGTCACTCTTAAAGCACAAACAGCCTAACAGTAATACAGTGAACTATTCATTATGTGCTATGTATCATAAACTGTTGGCCACCAGTAATGGCTTTATTCTTCACTGTTCTTAAGTATGAAACATACCGGCCAGCATCCTGCAGTAATTCTCCAGGTGGCAGCTACACAGTGCATCAACTAACACAGCAAGGAAGTGTTGCAACGACTACATGTGACATTTAAATTGCACTGACAACTAAGAGGTGCACAGCATAGGAGCATATCTTAGTTATGTTATGCTCTTATTAGTAAGTAAAGTACCACATTAGGTGGTACCGTAAGGTCGGATGCGACCTCTGTTTTAAGATGATATTGTACATAATATTAAGCATTGTAAATGGTGCCAGCACTTAAACAGCACCATAGGTCGAATAAGACCTTATATTCCAAATGAATGCACAAATTGTAATCAGGCATTCTGCTCATATTGTTAATTAGCAGTAAAAACTACACAAATATTTGGACCGCAGTACACTTAGTTTACACTATACATCAACGACAAATGCATCACCATGTTTTCTCCCCACGGCAACAATTTTACATTAAGGTCGCTGCTCATGCTCTCATCAGAGAACATGACAGACGGCCACTAAACCAAGAACTATGATAGCTCGCTAGGATAGGTTTTTAAGCTAGCCAAGGGCGATTACTCTAAAAGCAGAGAATTGTTATTAAAAACTTTTCTTTACGGTCAGTAAGACCGTTTTATAAATGGCACTATTGATTTTTATAGTTGGCCATTCATGTTAAGGCCTCCTAAATTAACACAATGAGTAACTGCATTTGACTATGCTTCTCTGGCCGTCTGGCCGAAATAATTGTTTGGATTCCCACCGTCAGAATGGTTAGGACAGAATCACGGCCAGAAACAATTTGTCGATCACATACATTTCCCATGTATCTTCGGACACCTATTAAGCAACCATTTTTATATCAAAGTAGGAAACACTGCGAAAATATAAATAATGTAACTAGTTTCAAACCTAAAGCAACTGAACGGTAACTCCAGTGGTCTCGTCTCATATGATCCACACACAAAACAGCCGGCGACGGATAAAGACATCACCATCTAACTCATAACAGTGTCTTGTGAAGCCTTAGACCTCACCACACCCTTTGGGAAAGCCACCATAGATGGAAATACGTTTCTCTCTCCCCACCGCTAAAAAACGCTTTCTAAACATGCTTCCATTTATGTGACTTGTCTATGTGTTGTTATTTGTGGTTGTGATGCGGTATGTGGTGGGATCGCTCAGCGACTCTGTAGCTACCACCAGACTGACCAAATACCCCTCATTGTTATTCTCACACCTTAATCGCCTGAAACGAACCGGCGTACTAACCCATGCTACAGTTAGATAAGCTCGATATAATTAAGCAATCACGCCTTTTGTATTAGCTGTTTGACTTCAGTAGCGCCAAAGGCGCACATTGATCTAAAGCAGGTCTTCGGGTTTAGTTTGATCTTTTGTGGAGAGACTGAATTAATAGTTAATCAGTAGTCACCATTGTAGTAATTCTCCTATAAATATGTAAGAATTATCAGTTGCCATTAGACCAGTTTTTTCGCTGCATGACGAAGACCATTACGTCGAAAGCGCTCCAGCAACTGACAGTGTAAGCTTTAATTTTATATATATATATAATAATCTTGTATTAATTGTTCTTATTTTTCAGTCTCTAAATTGTTTTAGCACATATCGCTCTAGTTAATATTTGGTATTTAACTTTTTTGAACTTTTCTGACTAAATTTGACATAAATCTGTAGAAATTTGATTACATTCTAAAATGGCCAAGAATTTCAACGGCCCAGTAGGTAAAGGACGCAAATCTGGCAACCCAGCGTCCAACTTTTCTTCAACCAAAAGTGCTCCTAACCAGTCTGTTCAGGCCTTTCAGAGACTGGTTAAGATGTACTTCCATGTGTTGCAATGCTTGCATCACTATGGTCTTTTACGAGAGCATTTGGCATCAGACTCTCTCCCGAAATCTCTCAGCATGAAAATGGAGGAGATGAACTCGTTTTTCTGCCCTGCCTTACGAGATGACGAATTTTTGAAATCGACCAGCATGATAAACCAAATTTGGGCTCATAGCTACTTAGAAAATTTAATCAAACATTATCGAAGCAAATTGGACAAATTAAAGGCAGAGGTAAAAGTGGCCGAATCTAATGTAATTCTTGATCTAGACAGAGCCAAAGGCATAGCATTGAAATGGGGTAGGCAAAATTTTGGAAATAAATTGGCCACAATGACAATCACAAATTTTTGGAAATTTTTGGCAGAAATAGCTAGTGATAAGCAAAATAGAGTGATGTCTCTACCAACACCGGCGGCCACACCGAGTACAGGTTCAGGTTATCATTCAACAATGACTAACAAACGACAACGGTCACCAACCACCTTCACACCCTCGCCTACCACTTCCAAGCGGACGAATCTGTATACATCACCAACACCAGCACCTGGTGTTGATGATGTAACAGAGTCATGGCCGGCTCTCCCAAAGACAAATTCTCCTCCTGTGCGCCGTTGTCGGGTTGTTACTCATTGTTCCCCCAATCTACCACCTAGCAACTCTTCCTCATCTCTTCCACTATCTTCTCCTCGCCACCTTCTGACTCGATCTTCTCCTCTTCCTCCTTCTCCTCTCTCAATCCCGCCTCCTCCTCTTCCTCCTCAAACTTCTTCTCTTCATGCATCTCCTCTCTCAGTCCCTCTTCTTGCTCCTCATACTCAATCTTCTCCTCTTGCATCTCCTCTCTCCATCCCTCCTCCTGCTCTTCCTCCTATTCTTCATCTCTCTTCTCCTCACCCACCTTCTTCTGCTCCTCTCCCTCTGTCTCCGCCTCCTCTCCCTCCTATGGAGAATAATAGTAACCTGTCTGACAGGAAGTTTGCTAAGTACCGTCATCAATCGCATAGCAAGGGCCTGTGGAGGATCCCCAGAATCACCAAAAAGATTCTGATGATAGGGTCCTCTAATCTAGCCCGAATTGATGTAGATGTCCATCCTGACATCCAGGTTGAGTGCTATCCTGGTGCCGCATTATCACATTTCAGAACAATGGCTATGCGACACCAGGATGGCCCTAGCCCGGAGAAGATCATACTGAATATTGGCATCAACTCCAAAAATGAGCATCCAACCAAATCCTCAAGCCATTTACGGTTCATGGCTCGTGAATTTAAGAATAGCTTCCCTAATGCGGAGTTGCACTTTGCTGAGATTAACTTCTCTGATAGCTTGTCAGACAGGCAAAGGTACTGTCTCAAGCGTATCAACGAATCAGCAAAGTCCAACTGCCACGTTGATAAGGTCATCCCCAAAATTTCTGATTCCAATTTTCATGTTGAGAAGGATAGAATCCATTGGACGAAAGAAACAGCTAATTGTATTTATAACCATTGGTTGACGGTACTTAGTTTAAACTAAATGTGGGTCAAGGCAATAGCTCCCCTAACATAGGATTAGGAACAAACCTTGTCAATTTAGCAGCTGACTATGATCTCTCACCATCTGAAAAATCAATTCTCGATCGTGGGCTTACTTTTGTACCAACTCCAAAACCAAAAACAGGATTAGATTTGCTTTTAGACACAGGTCTTATTGAAGTAGCTAATTTTGGTCATTCAGTAAAAATAGCCCATCATTTTCGAAATTTAAATGGAGAGTCAAAACCATTCACTGGAAAATCCGGTTGGGACCCTCCAGATAGGCTAGTTGATGACAATGTTAAAGCAACCATAAAAACGGTTGCTGGTATAGCCAGATCATTGCCAGTTACAAATAATAAGCAAAACCTTTCATTTCTCGAACGACAGGCCATCAACAAATTACGTAGAAATCAAAATATTATTATAAAACCAGCCGATAAAGGTTCAGCAACTGTGATTATGTCTAGAGAAAACTACATCCGCGAGGCCGAAAGGCAGTTAACTAACACCAGGCATTACAGAAAACTTGATAATTTAATTTGGCCTCAAAACCGACAAAATTTCATTGAAATACTTAATTCATTGCATACAGATAAGTACATCGATAAGAAACAGCTAAAGTATCTGCTAGGTGAGAATAATCCACAAAATCGGACATTTTATATCTTGCCTAAAATCCATAAACCTATCAGCACCTGGTTAGATCCATTGACACCTCCTGGACGACCCATCATTTCAGACTGTGGCAGTGAGTCTTATGGCATTTCAGAATATATTGATTACTATTTAAAGCCCATTGCTAATAGACACAAGAGCTTTCTCAAGAACACTGAACACTTTCTTTCAAAGTTATCCAAATTGTCAGTTCCGAAAGATGCATATTTAGTCACATTAGACATAGATGCTATGTATACCAATATAGATATTGATGCTGGAGTCAATGCTATTAAGAATTCTTTTGTCAAATTTCCTGATCCAGATCGACCAGACACGGAAATTCTAAAATTATTAGAGCTAAGTCTTAAAGGAAACGATTTCCAATTTAATGGTGAAAATTACCTTCAAATCTGTGGATGCGCAATGGGTAAACGATTCAGCCCAAATTTTGCCACGATTTATGTTGCGGAGTGGGAAGAGGAGGCACTGAACAAATCAACCAAAAAGCCTCTTCTTTACCTCAGATATCTAGATGACATCTTCATAGTTTGGCAATATTCAGAAGAAGACTTTTGGGAATTTTTTCGCATTTTAAATAACCAAGATTCAAATATCAAGCTAAAAGCTACTATTAGTGGAACATCTGTTGACTTTTTAGATGTCACGATCTATAAGGGTCCTCAATTTGATTCCTCTGGAAAATTAGAATATAAAGTATTCTTTAAGCCAACAGACTCACATCAGCTGCTTCACAAAAAATCATTTCATCCTCCACACACATTTAAAGGTTTGATCAAATCGCAAATCATAAGATTTTTTCGAAACTCTAGCAACAGGCAAAATCTGAATAGTGCATGCTCTACTCTGTTTGATGCTTTGGAAGCACGAGGCTATTCAGCCCGTTTTCTTCGAAAAATTAAAGCAGACACCATCAATGAGCTTGAAAATCTAAAACCTCATAGCGGACCCGAGTTTGAGCCTGTCCAAATTAAACACAATAAACCAATCATGTGCGATGGATCAGTTTCTAAATGCGACAAAAATAGATGCAAAGTAAACAACTATATTGTAAACCAACAAACATTCCTGAGCTTTCAAACTAAAAATGAATATCATATCCGAACTAATATGCATTGTGATTCTGAGAATGTAGTTTATTTGATCAATTGTGCCCTTTGCCAGAAACAGTATGTTGGTGAAACAAAAAATGCATTTAGAGTGCGTGCTAGACGCCACGTTTCTGATATTAACACCTCAGCAGATACGCCAATTGCTCAACATTTCCAACTTCCTGATCATTCAGTTGAACATCATTTTGAAATCATGCCAATAGAACAGATTCCGACCTTCGATAGTGAGGAAGAAACGAGTTCGTTTCGCAAAATCCGAGAAGGCCATTGGATTAGAACACTCCAAACAAAAGCACCATTTGGAATAAATGTAGATTCGGGAATATCACAAAAGAACAAAATTATCCCATTTCAACTCATATACAATAGACGTAATGTTGAATTAGCAAAAACCATGAAAGACGAATATTCACAGTTGCAATCTAAATTAAAGGAACCGATCAAAGCACGACCAGTAATAGCTTACAATAGAAATCCAAACCTGAAAGATTTGCTAGTAAGATCAAAGTTAGACCTTATAGTTCCTGATAACAATGACAAGGTTTCATCCCTCCCTACCTATTCTTAAATAAATCTAATCCCAACCAAAATCAATGGTGGGGCAACATGAAATCATATCCGTAGGACATCTTTTAATTTTGTGTCTGCAAAAGTGCGTGCGTGCGTGCGTGCGTGCGTGCGTGCGTGCGTGCGTGCGTGCGTGCGTTCGTTCGTTCGTTCGTTCGTTCGTTCGTTCGTGCGTCCGGGCGTTTGTTCGTATGTGTGTATGGGTGTGTGCTCGTACATCCGTACGTGTGTGCATCTATACTTGCGTGGGTGTATGTGTGCGTGTGTATGTGGGTGTGGGTGCATTAATTCGTGAGTACATTAGTGCCTGGGTGTGTGCGTGCATGCATTCGTGCGTCCGTTCGTGCATGCGTTCATGCATGCATTATTGCGTGCATTCGTGCATGTATTACTGTGTGCATGTATTATTGCGTGCATTCGTTCAGATGCGTGCGTGCGTGCGTGCGTGCGTGCGTGCGTGCGTGCGTGCGTGCGTGCGTGCGTGCGTGCGTGCGTGCGTGCGTGCGTGAGTATGTACGTGCGTATGTACGTGCGTATGTACGTGCGTATGTACGTGCGTATGTGTATGTGTGTGCATTCGTGTGTCTGATTTCTCTATAATGTAGGATCAATCCCAGCCTTTACCTGTTAAAGCGACCTACTGATTAATTCACTTTACCCCAACTAATCTCAAGGGGGGACCACTCTAAGTAAATCTAAACTTGGTCTCGATAGGACAAATTTAGGCAAAGAAATTTGTAATTAAATTCCTGTGCCAATGCGTTATTTTTCAATGTAAAGACGGACTTGCTTGTGCCAGGCCTCCATATTTGTCCCAAATCAAACAATTTTAAACTGTTTACATGTACAAATACACTGTCGGAATTGGTCTGTTTGTAGCTGATGTTTCGTTTGCACGGTCGTCCATACGTGCAATCGTCCATGCGTTCGTTCGTTCGTTCGTTCGTTCGTTCGTTCGTTCGTTCGTTCGTTCGTTCGTTCGTTCGTTCGTTCGGGCGGGCGGGCGGGCGGGCGGATGGGCGGGCGTCCGTGCGGGCGTCCGTGCGGATGTGCTTGCATGCGTTCATATGTGCGTTTATTCATTCATTCATTCGTTCGTTCATCCACCTATCTGTTCACTCATCCTGTCACCTGTCCTTGGCCTCTCTATTGGTTTACTGGTCTGTGCCTCCCAGGCATCAATTGATTGTCTATGTGGATGGACTGATGGATGGATTACTGGGTGGGTGGCCGGGTGGGTGCATGGATTGTTTGGACATATATGTTTGTAAAGGTACAAACCACCTCTCTTCCGCAACCACCTGCCGTATTTTATTCTTATATTTTCAACAGCCGCACCAACTCATTGCAAAGAAGCAATTAGCGCTTTGCAATGACTAAGTGAATAAATTAAACCAAATTCGGAAATGAAATTGTAGCTTTCACCCATTTGCCTATTCATTTGTTCAGTCGTCTAGTCACCCACCGGGTGTCTGTCTATCAGTTTACAAATCTGTTCTCCCCTTAATCAAGTATTTGTTTAGGTGGATGGCAGGATGGACTGATGGATGGATTAATATGCTGGTGTCTGGGCGGGTGAATGAGTGCATGGGTTGTTGGACATATAAGCTTACAAAGCTCAAACAACCTGTGACTTACAACCACCTCTCTTTAGAAGGAATCTCACTAGACCAACAACATTCAGTCAATCCACAATGGATCATCCTATGTCAGAAAGACCTGCTCAAAACTATTTGTTTATTCCTATTTTCGAACACAGGGCAACACCAACTTATTACAAAGAAGTAATCAATGCTTTGTAATGACTGAGTGAACCGATTTGCCCAGATCAAAAAACTGTATAACTCCTAACTGTCCAAATTTGTTCCTATTTTCGAACACACGGCAACGCCAACTTATTACAAAGAAGTAATCAACGCTTTGTAATGACTGAGTGAACCGATTCGCCAAGATCAAATAACTGTATAACTTGTCAGAATTTGTTTTAATAATCTTTATTCAGGAAACCTGTCCCTTGCAGTACTCAAACAACAAGTAAATTACTCTCCGCCGCCATGATTAAACATATCTCGGCAGCATTTGATCTAATGACTGACCAAATACCCCTCATTGTTATTCTCACACCTTAATCGCCTGAAACGAACCGGCGTACTAACCCATGCTACAGTTAGATAAGCTCGATATAATTAAGCAATCACGCCTTTTGTATTAGCTGTTTGACTTCAGTAGCGCCAAAGGCGCACATTGATCTAAAGCAGGTCTTCGGGTTTAGTTTGATCTTTTGTGGAGAGACAGAATTAATAGTTAATCAGTAGTCACCATTGTAGTAATTCTCCTATAAATATGTAAGAATTATCAGTTGCCATTAGACCAGTTTTTTCGCTGCATGACGAAGACCATTACGTCGAAAGCGCTCCAGCAACTGACAGTGTAAGCTTTAATTTTATATATATATAATAATCTTGTATTAATTGTTCTTATTTTTCAGTCTCTAAATTGTTTTAGCACATATCGCTCTAGTTAATATTTGGTATTTAACTTTTTTGAACTTTTCTGACTAAATTTGACATAAATCTGTAGAAATTTGATTACATTCTAAAATGGCCAAGAATTTCAACGGCCCAGTAGGTAAAGGACGCAAATCTGGCAACCCAGCGTCCAACTTTTCTTCAACCAAAAGTGCTCCTAACCAGTCTGTTCAGGCCTTTCAGAGACTGGTTAAGATGTACTTCCATGTGTTGCAATGCTTGCATCACTATGGTCTTTTACGAGAGCATTTGGCATCAGACTCTCTCCCCGAAATCTCTCAGCATGAAAATGGAGGAGATGAACTCGTTTTTCTGCCCTGCCTTACGAGATGACGAATTTTTGAAATCGACCAGCATGATAAACCAAATTTGGGCTCATAGCTGCTTAGAAAATTTAATCAAACATTATCGAAGCAAATTGGACAAATTAAAGGCAGAGGTAAAAGTGGCCGAATCTAATGTAATTCTTGATCTAGACAGAGCCAAAGGCATAGCATTGAAATGGGGTAGGCAAAATTTTGGAAATAAATTGGCCACAATGACAATCACAAATTTTTGGAAATTTTTGGCAGAAATAGCTAGTGATAAGCAAAATAGAGTGATGTCTCTACCAACACCGGCGGCCACACCGAGTACAGGTTCAGGTTATCATTCAACAATGACTAACAAACGACAACGGTCACCAACCCACCTTCACACCCTCGCCTACCACTTCCAAGCGGACGAAATCTGTATACATCACCAACACCAGCACCTGGTGTTGATGATGTAACAGAGTCATGGCCGGCTCTCCCAAAGACAAATTCTCCTCCTGTGCGCCGTTGTCGGGTTGTTACTCATTGTTCCCCCAATCTACCACCTAGCAACTCTTCCTCATCTCTTCCACTATCTTCTCCTCGCCACCTTCTGACTCGATCTTCTCCTCTTCCTCCTTCTCCTCTCTCAATCCCGCCTCCTCCTCTTCCTCCTCAAACTTCTTCTCTTCATGCATCTCCTCTCTCAGTCCCTCTTCTTGCTCCTCATACTCAATCTTCTCCTCTTGCATCTCCTCTCTCCATCCCTCCTCCTGCTCTTCCTCCTATTCTTCATCTCTCTTCTCCTCACCCACCTTCTTCTGCTCCTCTCCCTCTGTCTCCGCCTCCTCTCCCTCCTATGGAGAATAATAGTAACCTGTCTGACAGGAAGTTTGCTAAGTACCGTCATCAATCGCATAGCAAGGGCCTGTGGAGGATCCCCAGAATCACCAAAAAGATTCTGATGATAGGGTCCTCTAATCTAGCCCGAATTGATGTAGATGTCCATCCTGACAATCCAGGTTGAGTGCTATCCTGGTGCCCGCATTATCACATTTCAGAACAATGGCTATGCGACACCAGGATGGCCCTAGCCCGGAGAAGATCATACTGAATATTGGCATCAACTCCAAAAAATGAGCATCCAACCAAATCCTCAAGCCATTTACGGTTCATGGCTCGTGAATTTAAGAATAGCTTCCCTAATGCGGAGTTGCACTTTGCTGAGATTAACTTCTCTGATAGCTTGTCAGACAGGCAAAGGTACTGTCTCAAGCGTATCAACGAATCAGCAAAGTCCAACTGCCACGTTGATAAGGTCATCCCCAAAATTTCTGATTCCAATTTTCATGTTGAGAAGGATAGAATCCATTGGACGAAAGAAACAGCTAATTGTATTTATAACCATTGGTTGACGGTACTTAGTTTAAACTAAATGTGGGTCAAGGCAATAGCTCCCCTAACATAGGATTAGGAACAAACCTTGTCAATTTAGCAGCTGACTATGATCTCTCACCATCTGAAAAATCAATTCTCGATCGTGGGCTTACTTTTGTACCAACTCCAAAACCAAAAACAGGATTAGATTTGCTTTTAGACACAGGTCTTATTGAAGTAGCTAATTTTGGTCATTCAGTAAAAATAGCCCATCATTTCGAAATTTAAATGGAGAGTCAAAACCATTCACTGGAAAATCCGGTTGGGACCCTCCAGATAGGCTAGTTGATGACAATGTTAAAGCAACCATAAAAACGGTTGCTGGTATAGCCAGATCATTGCCAGTTACAATAATAAGCAAAACCTTTCATTTCTCGAACGACAGGCCATCAACAAATTACGTAGAAATCAAAATATTATTATAAAAACCAGCCGATAAAGGTTCAGCAACTGTGATTATGTCTAGAGAAAACTACATCCGCGAGGCCGAAAGGCAGTTAACTAACACCAGGCATTACAGAAAACTTGATAATTTAATTTGGCCTCAAAACCGACAAAATTTCATTGAAATACTTAATTCATTGCATACAGATAAGTACATCGATAAGAAACAGCTAAAGTATCTGCTAGGTGAGAATAATCCACAAAATCGGACATTTTATATCTTGCCTAAAATCCATAAACCTATCAGCACCTGGTTAGATCCATTGACACCTCCTGGACGACCCATCATTTCAGACTGTGGCAGTGAGTCTTATGGCATTTCAGAATATATTGATTACTATTTAAAGCCCATTGCTAATAGACACAAGAGCTTTCTCAAGAACACTGAACACTTTCTTTCAAAGTTATCCAAATTGTCAGTTCCGAAAGATGCATATTTAGTCACATTAGACATAGATGCTATGTATACCAATATAGATATTGATGCTGGAGTCAATGCTATTAAGAATTCTTTTGTCAAATTTCCTGATCCAGATCGACCAGACACGGAAATTCTAAAATTATTAGAGCTAAGTCTTAAAGGAAACGATTTCCAATTTAATGGTGAAAATTACCTTCAAATCTGTGGATGCGCAATGGGTAAACGATTCAGCCCAAATTTTGCCACGATTTATGTTGCGGAGTGGGAAGAGGAGGCACTGAACAAATAACACACGTGTCATGCG
>JAVVLW010004908.1:0-25000 GCA_034401795.1 Chaetoderma sp. LZ-2023a
GGATGTAAGTCGAATTCTGCGAAGACGTCATTACATCCGATGGTTGCCTGTAGGTGGGGCGTAGAATACACCTTCCATATCCTCTGCGTGTCGTAAGAGGCGACTAAAGGAGGTAAGGGTGAGGTAACCCTGACAGAAACCTCGAGTGCTGAAGACGGAGGTTCCAGGCCGCACGGCGCACTCTAATAAACCATGGATCCACGCACTTAACGCTTATGATCATGTCGATAGTCACTTAGAGGACTGGTGGTATGATCAGCGAACGAAAAGAAGAAGAAATTACATCCGATGGCATAGTACCCTTTCCCCTTCGCATAGTAGGTAGGTCCATGAGCCAGTGGAGCCAGGACCCGATATTCATCATTCATATAATAGTGTCCAGGGTGTTGTTGCTCTGCATAATCCCCCACCTGCTCACCACCTGCGGCAGCTCTACTTTCTTTGTCTCTGTGCTCTTGAGCTTGAACTTGAGCGTCAGGCTCCTAATCTCATGGATCTGAATCGAGAAGGTAAAGTTGATGAACTTCGCATCATGGATACTAAGTCGAATGGCTGTGCTTCCCAGGATCAATGTGGTGCGAGGCCACAGGTGCAACTGCCCCGTCTGGATGCTGTACATACTGCTGCATGTGTACACGTATGTATATACAGGTGTTTAAACGGTAATGTTTGGTAAAGTTCTCCAGCAGATCTTCTTTGGAGAAACCCTTCAAGTAGTGCATATACTAGGTGTTCCAGAACAGAGGGTGGTGGGAGCTGCCGATCCACGATCAGTGGCCACAGGAGGGAAGACGGCAGGTCAGAAAATAGCCGATATAAATAATGTAGGAGGCCGACTGGTGTTAGCATGTTTTAATCGGTGGGAGTCATGGATGGCGGATCCGCGTGTTTCAGAGGAACACGGAGGGAGGTGGGTTATCAGAACAGAGGTGGCCGGCTGTTGCTAAACTGTTGTACTCGGTGGCAGTCACGGATCACCGATCCGCGGCTACAGGAGGGAGGTGGGTTGTCTGTCAGAACAGAGGTGGCTACAGGAGGGCGACTGTTGTAGACTGGTTTATATCAGCGGGAGCCATACGTGCACTCAAGCTGAATACCAGTGGTGTGCGATACAGAAACCTTGACATAGCCAAAGTACAGTACTGTCACGCCTGCTGTGCGAGTGACCACTCGCTCTCCGAGCAGGTTCCCAACATAACTGTTGAGCCGGTTGCCATTTTAGGTGAGATGCCCTTACCTCCGAGGTGGTACTGACCCTCGAGTGCCTCTCCCGTTCCTCAGGGCCACTGGCTAGACGCAGTGGGACATACGACTTCGTTTCGTGTTCTTCTTCTTCTTTGTTCATTTCGTGTTGATAGAGACAACAATCAGCCCGATTGCGTAGCTTACCAAGAACATTGGTCCCAGCCACTATAAGTTTTAGCTAATTAGCTCACCTACCTGCTGGACCACGCCGCTTTTCTGAACCAAGTCTGCAACAGCTATACAATATGAGACACCTCGTTGCAATACCAACTGTAGGCGCTGGTTATCTGTGGCCTGGACCTGCTGGTACTCTCGCTCTACATGTATGATTCGCTGTCTCGAACCATCCCGTTCAATTCCTGGTCATGCTCATCATGCCAGACTAGTTCCTTGTCATGCTCATCATGCCAGACGTGAAGTCGTAGAGAGGTCATCGTTACATCTGGAAGATGTTCGCTGTACACCCGTAGGAACTGCTTGTCCAGCATCAAGGCCAGATTCACACGTGTGTTCCCGAGGAGGGAGAAGAGTGGCACCGCAACAGGTGTTTCTACGTCTGCCTGTAAGTTGAAATCTGTGAAACCTTCATTACATCTGATGGCAGAACCCTTTCCCCTTCATGTAATAGACTGGTCCACGAGTTAGAGGAGCCAGAACTCGACGCTCATCGTGTTTGTAGGTGGTGTCTAAGGCGGTGTTATTCTACACAATCTCCCAGCTGCTCACCATCTGTGGGAGCTCTACATCCTTCTCCTCAGTGCTCTCGAGCTTACACTTGAGTGTCATGCTGCTAATCTCGTGGATCTGTGTAGTTATCAGTGCGTTATCAGTCCTGAGATCGCGAAGTTGATGTACTTCCCCACAGCGGAGAGAGGTTTCGCATCATGGATACTATGTCGAGTGACTGTCAGACAGTCCCTTCGAGGATTGGTGTGGTGTGAGGTCGTGTGTTCAACCGCTCCATCAAGATGCCGCACGCACTGCTGCATTGGTTAAATATCTAGCTAGTTTCAGAAAAAGAGAGTTGGGGCATCTGATTCTCAATGGATAGAGTTTCAGACACATTCTCATGAAGCTCATGAAGTTCCTCAAGAAGCTCATGACGTTCCTCAAGAAGCTCATGAAGTTCATAAATAAACTCATGAAGTTCATCATCATCATCATTCATCAACATCGTCGTCATCATCATCAACATCATTCATCAACATCATCATCATCATCAACATCATTCATCAACATCATCATCAGTATTCATCTTTATTCATCATCATCATCGTCATCATCATCATCATCATCAGCAGCATCATCATATCATCATCAATCTCCATAATCAATCATCATCACCCATTATCAATCACCATCAATCATCATGAATCAGCATCAATCAGCATCATCAATCATCATCAATCAACATCATATCATCATCAATCATCATCAATCATCATCAATCATCAGCAATCATCAGCAATCATCATCAATCATCAGCAATCGACATCATATCATCATCATCGATCATCATCAATCAACATCATATCATCATCATCAGTTATCATCAATCAACATCGATCATCATTGCCCAACGTGCTCTACTATCTGGCAATATTCTTACTCTCAATAACATTTGCTAATAACACATAGCGCGATTTGAACCTGCGATTTAAAGAGTAATTCAAAATATAATACAATGCATTAACTATCCCAACTATGTATACATTACTAAATAGACCTAGATGTGGCTGATAACCTGTTATGCACTAACTATGATATAAATATCCTAAGGAAAAGCGCTGTGCACATCGGCTAGGGCTATATCTTTTGTAACAGTAAGGAACCGTAGTGTGTGTACTTTGTATGTGATTGGAAGTAATATGTCACTGTTTACATCGTCACTATCATAATACATAGCGAGATTTGAACCTGCGATTTTTAAAGTGTAATTCAACATATAATACAATGCATTAACTTGCTCAGCTATGTTTGCATTAATAAATATAAATGACCGAGATTTAGCTGATACGCTGTTATGTGTTATCTATAATATTATAATGGAACAAATATGTACACACATCGGCTGTAATATATATATATATATATATATATATATATATATATATATATATATATATATATATATATATATATATATATATATATATATATATATATATATCCTAAATCTTTTGTAACAGTATTGTCGTTTGCAAGTGTTTTATGGCGATGGCATTAAAAAGGTGAGAACATAATATTTCACAAATATTACATTATCAGTAACACAAGTAAGTATACATATATATTTATAGACAATAATTGTGTAGTTAGCAGTGCGTTATCAGTCCTATTGAGCTGTTTGCTATTATTGCACAACATTTCCTATAAGATAAATGTCATTAATTGTAGAATAATTATCGGTTCTCCATTGGCTCAATTGATAACAGCACTCGATTCGTATAAAAAACATGGTTCAAATCTTTCAAAAGACCTCAGCTAGATGATACCCAATTCAAATCAAATTCAAAGTGTAGGGGCACTATGCCAGAAATAGGAGCAACGAGGGAACCCCCCAAGTGTGGGGTCAAGCACAAACCCACATTAAAAACCCACAGAAAAGAGAGATGAAAGAGAGGGGCTGGCTGGCTGGCGATCATGCAGGGGTTCCCCCAGACAGGTGGGGTCCGGGAGTTTTATATATATATATTTTTTTATTTTTTTTTTGCTGCAACGTTATCACGCCTCTGTGTGCAATGTGTGATTGATTACAAGTGATCGGTATACCACTAAATGGGTCTTTGGATGAGCTGCTGCAACATTATCAGAAGCTAAGCAGTTATATATGATGCCCTATTAGAGAAATGCAACTGTATAGGTAATCAATTCTCAATCATGGGCGGATATGAAGGATGCAATAGAGGCATCATGCATGATATCCCAAAAAAACCAGCTGAGAAGGTAACATAGAGGGCCTGTGTCAGTGCCCACAGTGTCTAGCCCCTCGAGTATTCATATGATGCAAGCTAGAGCAGCCATGCTTATTATGTGATCTTAAATGGCAAGCCAAAGAATCCCGACTTCTTCACCTCTGGTAGTTGGAATGTTGATGTTGCATTCTCTTAGCTATCCACTGTGATATGGCTCAGGCCGATGGTGCCTACCTTGTGATTCTCCCCCCATCGTGTTCGATTGAGCTCTGTGGTTTCAGGAGATCCTTAACCAGGTCCTGTGCAGAGGACTCGGCCAGACACTTGATGGCACCAGCCTCATCGACTCCGAGCATACATCGCATCACTGTCCTGTCTTTGATGTCCATCCCCTTGTATACAGTCTTGGCCTTGTTGATGGCTGATTGTCTTACCGTGTCAGTGTTTCCGATGAGACCTCCGGCTGGGATGGTACCTCAGATCTCTCGAGTTTCTCCCTTCTCATAACAGTCTAGGAAGGAGATGGGGGCAACATTCTCATCTGAACAAAGGCGTGCCTGGCCGAATTGAGCGAGATCACCTAGTTCTTTACTCTCTAGATCTCTGAGTGACAGAGACATTGTTGGTGTATGCATATGTCTTAAACCTAGCCATATCCCCAGTGGCATAGGTGGGCATAGGTATACCATGCAGTGAGCCAAGGAAAGACGTATCAGTGCTCAGGATACTGGCCTTTCTGCTGGGGAATGCCTTGTGGGCTAACCACCATTTCCGGGAATTGGAAATCCTCTGTCTGTGTGGTCGACTATGTGCTATCGACTCTGGCATAGCCCACCTTGCCTCATAGGCTACTGTTGTATCATCTATGTATAGCATCTTAAAGCTAGACATATGCCATGATGATCTTGGCCATAGCAAACATCGCTAGCCCAGGAACTACGTCTTCCATTAGAGGGATGCGGTCGCCCATGATCTTGGTGGCAACAGCACAGGAGGTGCCACTGATGGCGATCTTCGGAATGGGATGTGTTATTCCTAAGCAGTGGTCGACAACCGTACTCGCCACTGTAGCGAGGACAGCGGCTCCAGCATCAGGAATAACCTCATTACCACCCATCACCTTTACCATGGCCACATTCGGCGCCACGTTACTGGCGACATGAATGGCCAAGGGCTTAGCCTCTACCAGTAGCTTCTGGGTCTTGCTTTTGAGCAGCTTCTCCACCTTCTGGAGATTCGCCTGGCTCTCCAAGAGTTGCTTTACAATCTGTATTGTTGGCGTCATCGTTTAAGTGTATACAACATGTTTAAACGTGTACGTTCCACCTCGAGAGCGCTAAGCAGCTCTAACCAGTCTGCATCTGTCAGCTGTTTAGATTGGTACTCGGGAATATCCATAGCACTATACATAGCAGCTTAAACCATGAACCTATGCCTCATGTACTATGACGTCTTCCACGCTGAATTGAAGGGCTACAAGAAGAAGAAGTCACCAGATGAGCTTACCCAGCTCTCCAACCCTGAGGTAACAGAGGAGCTGACAGCCATGAAGCTATACCTAGGATTTGCTAAGGGGCAGATCTGTTTCGTCGAATACCTCATTATGGACGGTAGTATTGTCGAACAGCTCCTGCATACTAGGGGATTCTACAAGGATCGGGAGTATCTGTCGAACATATTCAAGCAGTTTCAGACAGCCATGGCATTCCCCGACTCTGAGTTGAATACGGCTCTGCACTACTTCACGCCAGGAAAAGGCTGTACCACAGAGCAATTCAGTCCTTGGGTGTGTATGCTGACAGCGTGTTTGGTGGCTGTCGGGCAGGCCAAGCTAGTTCAGGCAATCTCATTTGACATAATTCCCACGCCGGAAGAGAGTCAGGATGATCTATTGTTCTACGAGCAGGATCCACTAGCGGCGGAGAAGACTGATGAGCACAGCAATAGCCAGATCTGATACCACTTATAAGGCTATCGTCCTGCTAGCACTGCTGGTGGGATGGTGGGTGTCAGCACGGGTCGCCATTAGTAGTAGGGTCGGGATTAAAATGACACCACCTCCCTCAACTGGCCGCCGTTCGGTAATCCGCGGCCCCCACCGCCATCTCAATCCCTGGGCATAGGATTGTTGAGACATGTCGTTGGTGTATGCCTCCAGATGGAGGCCCCAGGGTTGTTGAGACAGGTGGTTGGTGTATGCCTCTAGATGGAGGCCCCCATGGATTGAGAGGGTGGTGGGGGTCACCACAGATCACCGAACGGCTGCCAGTTGAGGGCGGTAGTAAAATTCCGACACTACTACTACCAGGGTCTGAACGCCCATTTAGAGACAAGCCTCCACAGTGATATACAACTCTGATCGCCTTGTGATCAACCACACCAGAAGGGCCGGCCCCTCTTTCTCTATTCTGGGTAGGCTCAGACAAACACGTAGACTATGCCAGAGTCGCATCGGCATGATGGGACCACCCATAGTGGCCGCCATCTACCTTGACAACGCTCATCTGGGAGGATGCTAAAGTGATTAGCATTTGAGCCACAGCAGACTCTGGCATGTTCACATGTTATGCAGAGAATCTGGTGCTGAGCAGGGGTCTCCAGCAGACAATCACGTCCTACCCTCTCCACCCCATAGAAGTGGCAGACAGACTCGATCTCTTCACGTGGCTGAAAGCGGTCGTAAATGTTTCTCGTAATGGGTCGACCCAAGGATTGTACTGGGTGTCATCCCGGAAGTGGGCCCACTTGGCATCCAATATCATGGCAGTCTCAGCGCCCTGTGCCACAGTTGTAGACACCAGCACGAGCAGTATGATGAGAATCATGGCTATATATGAGGAGTTAAACTGAACAGAGTGAACCCCTCGAGAAATATCTGTGCCAGATCGAGTTCTGTTCCATCAGGGGCAGGAGATAGCTGCTTCACTCTGCCGCCAGCTAAGAAACGTAGCTCTAGGACTATATGAGTCATTTGTGGGCTAGTGAGGCTGACTCGCTGAAGCAGTTTAACAGCACCCATGGCTTTGGAGACATGTGACACACCATCTACCCATAGGCTGCCCTCCTGGAGGGTAACAGCTTCGTCTGGGGCATCGAATGGATGATACAGCAAGAGCTTTCGCCCACCCTCGTCAGGGAGACACCTTCACCTATGTAGGTGAGGAAGGATGATCCCCGATTGTAGAGCTTTCGAACCATTCCATCCTTTTTCACAACAGTGGAGAGGGGAGTAACCTCTATGTCAATGACTGTGGGAGGCCTATATAGGGGCAACCATGTTTGCCAGTCACCCCAGGTCCAGCGCGGTCCCACACTTAATTCTTCTCAAATATGAACTATAGGTTTTTTGCCAAGGTCAATAGCAGACCATCATGGGTCATCAGCGGGGCACAGCTCGAATAGTGTTTGACCAGATGAAAGCTGAGGTCGTTATTTAGGGTGTTGATGTCTGCAACCTCTGTACCCGAGAGCTCAATCAATGGCTCGAGGATGTACTTCCTCTTTGGGAAATCGTCCCGGAACACGATCTATCTATGTTGCGACCCAGGTGCTCCTTCAACACATCCTTGAGGTCTGTGAGCAGCTCCACACCATCACCACCAATGGGTTGGAGGGAGAATTACTATGCTTCGTACTGTAGGGCGAATGACTTGCCATCGCTCTCTTCTATCTTGGCAGCATCAACTATGTACACATCTGCCAGGTCAGCAAGACCAGTCGAGTGAGCAAATATGGGTTCCATAATATTCTATAGGAGGGGTATAAACAGGAGATATAATCAAGTCGATTGTCAGACTGCTGCTCTCCGGTGGTGAGAACGTAATCTCACCCTCTCTAGAGGGCCGATGGGTGGTACAGTACTGTGTAGAATGGGTCCTCTTTGAGGTGCCCCAGTGGGGCACAACATACATACACGCCGATGTGCTACATCAACCTCCGGGCAGTGCACACAGCAGCTCACTGGTAGAAGTCGGCCAGGAGGTGATAGAGTATGTCCATGGTGCCAACAGCAACCTATGGAAAGCTATCAGTCCTAGCCTGTTCACACCTGTACATCACCTGTTTGACAGCCCCTCCATTAACATGTATGCCAGCATGGATGGGATATCGGACGCCCATTTAAAGTGTACACTCTTATTACTCATTGACCTGACATGATATCACACCAGGAATATCTGACCTTTGCCGAGATGATGAAGAGCCATCTATATGGCTGCCCCTTCATGACCCCTGCACAGATAAAGGCCTTAAACGAACAGATGCTCACACTGCAACAAGACGGAGAGCGACTACAGCGGGAGATCTGGTATCAACATAACACAAGCATTGCAAGGAGGTGAAGGAACAGTGAAGGTTCCTGATACTGGAAGACCCTCCTGGAGGAGAGAAAGCGGGGTGCAGGCATCTTGACAGACGACGATGAGCCAGATGTCTACGATAATATCACAGACGAGGATGAGCCAGATGCCATACAGTGGGAAGAGGAGATGGCGCAGGAGTGTAAGACCAAGAAAGCCATCCAGCGGCGGATCTACTATCTTGGGCATAAGGTGAAGTTCTAGATGTCATTTCTCAGAAAGCTACTAGCACCCGACATAGTGCTGGGTGGCCCCTGTCTAAGAGACGTCTGTCTCAACACCAGCAAGCTGACATGGATCGCCAGGCTCTCCAAAATGAAACCTTCTATGACTCATGAGCAGATGCTGCAGGTGATGCAGGTTTAATCTCCAGGTATACTATGGAAGAAAATCAGAGTGGCGGAAGCAACCAGAACTATACCCCTCCCTAACGGCTGACGAGGTCAGTACCATCCATGGCTGGCGACTCCAGCAGATAGATACCATCAGGCAGAATATGGTCCATGGGGCAGAAATGTATAGCAGAATGTGCAGGCAATATAAAACGGCCTGCAACGTCCTCGCACGTGACAAGTCTGTCAGCAAAGCTCTCGAGGATGGCCAGGTCACCAATGAAGAGTACAACCATATATTGAAGGTCCAAGACCTGTACCACACAGAGAAACCAAAAGTGTGACAGCAATACCTTAAATGCTCCAGTGGGCAGATTGATGTGGAGGAGTTAAAAAACGAGGTGTTACGGCGAGGTCGCCTCGCTGGTCTCTGCAGCCGATACGACTACAAATAGTGTGTTGCCTGTACAGTAGCTTTAAGAACACCAGTATAGATGGCCTTCCAACTGAACATCATGAGAGTCATCCGGAGCCAACCGCCCATCCTGGGTACACTCTTGACTGGCCTGAGAGGTATACTGGAGGTATACCAGAGCTAACACCGTTCTCTATCACAGTGGATGGACGGTCCTGGACCAGCTTCTCCATCAACGACCACTGACCAACCGCCCCGTCACCATCAAGGATGTGAAGCAAGCTAATACTTGCATGGCTGCTCCAAGCCTCTCATACTGGAATCAGCAGCTGAACCTTGTCGTGTGGTGTGCCATGGCAGGATGTGAAGTAAGTTCCATCCTGCTGCACTCCTACTCTGGTACTCCTGAAGCTGTGCTCATCGCCAGCTGCTTCAGGTTCCACATGTACTTCATGGTGCGACGAATCCGCCATGAGCTGGGTGCAAGCCTCCCTGATACAAACGTCTTCGACCCACAGCTCAACAGCCATACCGTCTCAGTGCCTAGCAGACTACAGAGGTAGTCCAGTGCTCACCGAGACTATCGGTGGCATGGTGGTGACAACAGCTGCCTAGGGGGTATGTACGGTGACCCGAGATGTGACTACTCAGGATTCCCCTATCGAACCTGAAGCGCTGGTGCAAAATATGCACATCACTGGCTTGCGGCAGGACTATCCAGATGTATGGAAGTACTTTGTCCCACACACCACCTCAGGCCTCACACCAGCAGGGATCGTTCAGATCACCCAGTCCCTGGAAGCACTGTGCTACTGCCTCCTTACAGCACAGACTCATCTGAAACATTTCATAAATGGTGTCAGTGGAGTAGAGGTCCAGGCCATGTCTCGTTGAGGATATGATCATCATGGCACACCCCAGTAGTCTTATTGCTAAGTTCCAGCAGGGCTTGCGGAAGGCCCGTCGCAAACTGGACTTTCTATTTCACCACACCTGTGGTTGATTCCAAGCAACATGATTGTGAACATCGAGGACCTCCAAGCCAGGGGTTATAGCAACATGATTGTCGAGGGGAGTTCCCCAGTGTTCTCTTCGGTTTCAACACTGACATCAATGCACCTATGCATAGTATGGGCCATACAGTTGTTCCGATCCTGACACTGCAGCCAGTCGAAATGGCAGCTCCAGGCATTCCGAGCCCGACACTGCAGCCAGTCGACATGACACCGCTTCCTGTGGTAGCTCTACATGTGTTGTCAGGCCTAGCCATCGTGGCGCGTGGGATCAGCCTAGCAAATCAGCTATAAAACTATCCTGACTCTCTACAGTAGCAGAGGGGACCACAGTGAGACACTGAACCAGCTTGGCACTCATTCAGCCCCGTGACCCACTGCCAACATGCACATCCAAGGGCTGGAGGTTTCTGCAGCGCATCCTTTTTCCAGCTTGTAGTATCGCAGAGCCTTGTTTGGATCCGAGTCTGGTGGGGCCATGGCCGTCAGCAATTGCTTGAACACATCTGATAGATACTCCCGATCCTTGTAGAAACCTTTAACTCACAGGAGCTGCTCGACGATACTCCCGCCCATGATAAGGTATTCGATGAAGCAGATAAGTCCCTTACTAAATCCTAGATAGAACTTCACAGTTGTCAGCTCCTCTGTCAGCTCAGCATCGGAGAGCTGGGCGAGCTCATCTGGTGTCTTCCTCTTGTAGTCCATCAACTCCCTCCAGAAGACAGCATAGTACTTCTCGCATAGCATGAGGCCGTCCATGTTTAAGATTTCTCAATAGAGAGATGAATATTCCTGAGTACCAACCCGGCCACCTGGCAGATGCAGACTGGGAAGATCTTATTAGCTCTCTCGACAGGGGACACAGAGATTTAACGCATTGTATACTCAGTGCTTATACAATGATGTCAACGGTACATATCATGAAGCAACTAGCCAAGAGCCAGGTGAGTCTTCAGAAGGTGGGGAACCTGCTGCGAACCAAGTCCCAGACATTACTGACCAAAGCAAAACCTCCAGCAGTCCATGTCGCCAGTAACGGGGCGCAGAATGTGTCCGTGGTGAAGATGACAGGGGGAAATGAGGTTCTTCCTGCCGCCACTCTGGCTGTCCTCACTACAGTGGTGAGTGGGGTGGCTGGGCACTGTCTCAGAATAACTGACCCCATCCCAAAGATCGCCCTCAGTGGTGCCTCCTACACTGCATGTAGACTGAGGATTGTCAATGCCCAGGAATGGTGGACCGCCCACAAGGCGTGCCCCTGCAGAGAGGGCCACTACCCTGAGCACTGCTACTTATTCCCTTGGCCGACTGCGTGGTCCTCCTATGGCCAATTATCTCACTGGGGTTATGACTAGTAGGTTTAAGACGTCTGTGTATAGCACTATGACTCTGTCCCTCACAGACCTAGAAAGCAAAGAGCTAGGCGATCTTGCTCACTTTGGCGAGGCGTGCCTCGGGTCAGAGGAGACTGTTGCCCCTATCTCCTTCTTAGACTTTGATGAGAAGGAAGACCGGCGGGAGAACCGAGGTACCATCCAAGCCCGAGATCTCATCAGGAACACTGATATGGTAGGACAATCAGCCATTAACAAGGCCAAGACTATATACAAGGGGATTGGCATCAAGGAGAGTGCGACGATGCTCGGTATGCTCGGAGTCGATGAGGTTGGAGCCATCAATGTTATAGCTGAGTCCTTTGCGCAGGACCGGGTTAAGGATCTCCTGAAACCACAGGGCTCATGTCGACAGCATGGGGAGAATCTTAAGATAGGCACCCTCGACCTGAGCCATATCAATGTCGATGGCAAAAAAGATGCTAGCGCCAGCCTCCAGCGGTGAAGAAGGCAGGGTTCTTTGGTTTGCCGTTTAAGACCACATGATAGTCATGGCTTCCGGTGCATGTTTCATACAGATACTGGATGAACTAGACACTGTGGGTGCTGACACAGGCTCTCTACGCTATCTTCTGAGCTGCTGCTGGGGTTTCATGATTGACGCCTCCATTGCATCCTTCGTATCCGCCGGAGGTGCAGGATTCCCCACTCTGCAGGCGAAAGAGCTGGTGCAGGAAGTACTGCCGTTTAGTCTCCCAGATATAGACGAGGCTACCGCCGACCAAGTGCTAAGCATCCTCCACACGCATGGCTGTACCATTCGACATTAGGCCAGCCAATGCTGGCCAGGTGGTGCTGATCATTGCCCCATCAGGACATGGGAAAAATATCTTGCTGTGGGCTCTCATGGCCGAACATCTACACTCTCAATACATCCTTCTGGTGTCTGACTCCGCCACTGAGGCGGTTGACAGTAATAATCAATGGCAAAATGGCCCAATCACCAAGACGCAGAACCTGCAAACACTGATGGAGAAGCTGCTGGCAGCCCGACTGACAGTACCACTTGTTCTAGTTATCAATGACCCTGTAATTGAGCAGAAGATAGTCACCTACTTCAGCAACATCACCAGGAGCATCCGGCACACACAAATAACTGTCGTCATCCTCTTTCAGAAGTACACCCATAAGATCTCACCAGACATCCACCACAATGCCTGTTTGCTATACTTCAGCTCTAAGTGTGGACGTGCTTTGTTCGAGACCATATACGACAGCCTAACCCTCAAGGAGACCTCAAGGAGACCAAAGGGGACTTTATCGCAGGTGTACAGAGGGCAGCTGATCTGTACTGCTTCATCTTTAGCAACAAGGAGACAGGTGAGCTGTCACACTTCAAGCCATCTCTGGAAAAGGCGCATACCTTCACCTACAAGCTGAATTCAGCCAGAAAACTAGCCTGCTCTATGTGTCATCGCTGACAGCCTGTTGCAGCTGCCGCAACTTGTTTTTCATTCTTCAGAAGGCTGAGGAACTTTGTGCACGGTCTCCGCTACTTCGGCAGATGCTTGAGGACCTTCGACAGAAGCTTGAGGAACTTCGTCAGAAGCTTGAGAAACTTTGTCAATTTTGGCAGAAACATGTGGCTTAAGATTATACTTTCACTGAAACTCTTTCCACTAAGGGTCCTCTTTTGGGATTCTTTTCATCTGGTGCATCTCATAGAAGACCCACTTTCCCCATGCGAGCCTAGCATCTGACTTGTTAGGGGATTTGATGAGGTAGTCCTGGTAGTTATTTTCTGGGAATGTCGTAAATGCTCCCAGGTCACTGGCCAATCTCCTGCACCCTTCTTAGTTGAAGATGTGCTCAACGGCCTCCTTGCAGCTAACAGTGACACCCTCCTGAGTACCTTCTGCAACAGCAGCACTGACCTGCTTCGTGAGGGCGTTATTTGCTCCAGACTGGATTATATCCAGCATCTCTCGCTCTTCCTGGCTATGGAGTCTAATATGGCAGCCCACCTCCCGACTATTAGTAGATCTGTGGGTTCGACTCTCACCCTTTGGAGAGCTAGAATAACAGGACTATTGGTTGGGGCAACATGTAGGTTGGGTAGTACCTTGCCCTGGGTGCTGTCAAACTTCCGGCAGAGTATCCGAGTCAGAAGTTCTTTTGTACTACGAGCTGGCGCTCCTTCGTCTATGGCAGCCAGTATCGCCACATCAAACGGAGGCGTGGCCTTGGCTCGCTCGTGGATAATGTTGATGTCACAAAGCAGTCCTCGGACCCTGTCACAGTGGGACAGTGCACGCCTCGGCTGTGACTGTCATGTCGACTTTTCCTGCTGCCTATAGGCAATCTGATGGGGAACTTTACCAAACATGGAAGCCGTTTAAAACCTATATATAGCCAGACCATAAACATGCTACAGTATGTGCAACATCCAGATGGGGCCATTGAACCCGCGACATCGCACCGCACTGATCCTCAGAAGGACTGCCTGATGGTCATTCGACCCAGTATACACGATAAGAACCCATTTCCACTGCTGGGAAGTACATTGACTATGCAATCTCGGCACAGATCCACGAGATCAAGAGGATGACTCTCGAGTTCAAACTTCAGAGCACAATGGAACAGATGTTAGAGCTCCCGCAGGTTCTGAACAGGTGGGAGATCGTGCAGAGCAACAGTACCATGGACACCACCTATGTGAACGATGAGTACCGAGTCCTAGGTCCGCTGGCTCATGGACCAACCTTCTATGCGAAGAGAAAGGGGTACTATGCTGTGGGGTGCAATGAGGGGTTCACAGAATTCGAACTACGGGCAGGTGTCGAGAAGCCCGTGGCAGTTCCACTCTTAACCCTCCTCGAGAACACACACGTGAATCTGGCTGCCATGCAGGATAGGCTGTTCCTCAGGGTGTACACTGAGCAGCTCGCATATGCGACCATGAATGCTCCAAGACTTCATGTCTGGCATGATGAGAATGACCAGGAGCTGAACCAAACAGCTTCAAAACAGCGGATCGTGCATGTGGAGTGATAACACCAGCATGTCCAAGCCACAGCTAACCAACGGGTAGAGATGACATTGCATCATGGTGCATCGGACTGTGTCGCTGTTGCAGTCCTGGGTCAGAAGGGAGGAGCCATCCAGCAGGCAGATAGGCTAGACGACTTCGAGCGTGTGGTTGCTGGGACCAATATTCTTGGTGAGGTACGCGAGCTGGCTGATTGCCAACTCTACAGACAGAAAGCTAAGTCATATGCACTTCTGCACCTAACCAGTGGAAGCGACGACCTCGAGTCGGCACTCGAGGGCCGTCACCACCTCGGGGGCAGGCACATCCCATTTAATCAGGACAACCGGCTCAGCTTCAACATCGGAAACCACATAGCGGGGGCTCACACATTAGGTGTGATGGTACTTTACTTTGGCTATGCTATGGTAAGCGCGTCGAACCCATCAGGTATCAGCTTGAGAGTGTGTAGAGCATGACTCCTGTCATCACAGCTGCAGCTGCCACCACTACCATGAGCTCTGCTTTCTTCTGACTGTCGATACTTCATAGTCAAGCGTTTGCTCAGATACAGCCTCGTAGTACTCATCGAGACTCTCATCTGCCTCTTTGATGCTGTGGTTGGCCTGAGCTCGGAGTTGTCGTCGGCGTGCCTCCCTCTGGCGCATATGCTCGAGTGCTTTGCTGAACTCAAACTTCTCATTAGACTTCTCCATCGCCTGGTTATGATGCTCACGCTCGACTTCTGCCACCTTCTTGTCGGCAAAGCTGAGTCCCCAGTTCGATAAGGTAAACATGCCCGCATTCAAGTTTACGGATGCCATGCCATAGACTACAGTTTAAAGCTACTATATAGCTGCCCCAGCAATGGATCCCGAGAGCGATGTATGAACCAGAGGGTGATCCAGTCAAGGATATAGATGACGAGGACTATGAGGAGGACTATGTTGAGGAGGAGTATGATGCAGACCACGATGTCAGTGGTGAGTATGATGATGTAGAGCCTGAATCCCGCAAGTTAGTACACAGCGCGAAAGGAATCTATCGCACTTATGTAAAAGGTTCTATCGGGCTGCTGGCAGCAGTTGGGGCTCTGATCGCTCTGTTCACAATGAAGGCTGGCGAGACGGTCTGCAAGATCGCCAACAATGCTCTCCGTGGTGTGGAGAAGATTTCTGAAGCCATACCAGCCATCGCCTAAGGAGTAGGTACGTTCTCAGGAGTCGCAGGCCCTTGGCAACCGTATGTTGCCATAGTGCTCACGGCCATCTGGGCCACCAAACATTTAAGCCGTACTATATAAGGATGGCATAGCTTTATGACCTGGTCAAGTCCCTTAACTTCCGAGGGTTGGTCGATAAACTACTGTTCAGTGAGGATCCAGCAGAGATTAGATGCTAGTGTATGGAGGTGTTTGAGGATGTCTTCAGTGATGGTCGAATGAATGACGGCCGTCTGTTCGTCTGTTCGTCTGTTTAGAGTTCACCCAGGCCATACGTGACAGGACGGGAGTGGATGTCAGTGATGAAATCCGAGAGTTTATCAACCGTCTTTCTTGAGGAACTCTACTATCAGCCTGGTGGATATTACCGTGAGCCCCCTCAACTACTCGAGGCTGCACGTCGCAAGGGCCACAACTTCACATTGGAGACTGTTAGCCAGTGGCTCAGCCACCAGGTGATATGGCAGATATGCAAACCTCGTCCATGGCACATCAGGCATGCCCATTTCGAGGAAACTGTCCTGAACAGAGTTCACCAAGCAGATGTTCTATTCCTTCCACATGACTCGGTTGGTCGTAAGACCTACAAGTATGCCCTCACCATCGTCGATGTTGCCAGTAGGTAGAAGGTGGCAGTACCGCTCAGAGACAAGTCAGCTGGCCAGGTGGCCCAGACATTCCAGGGTGTCTACGAGGCTTCAGAAAATCCCCTCCGGTGGCCAGAATTGTTGCAGGTGGATGATGGTAAGGAGTTCAGAGGGGAGACTGCCGCCCTCATGCGGAAACACAGTGTGGCAGTTAGGCGAGGCGAGGTAGGGCATCCCCATGCCGAGGCTATCATTAAGCGGTGGAATCGGACACTGGTAGAGAGACTGTTCCCACACCAATACACCCAGGAAATGGCCCCGCCGAGTGACCGTCATAGACTATAGGTGAGAGGGCTGCCTGCTGTGGTGGAGAGATCCAATGCCGAGGTTACTAGGCTAATTGGGAAGAAGCCGGTAGTGGCTATCAGACACTCTGCTGGTCACAGCTATAGAGGAGCAAACAAGGGAGAGGAGTGACTACCACCTGATGCTCTGGTTCGGAACCTGTATGAGCCTGGTGAGCTGGAAGGTGGTCGACGGCATGCAACAGATCCTAACTGGTCGATATATGTTCACAGGCTTGACAGGTATGTGGAGGCGGAGGGACGGCCTACACTGTACTACCTGGCATGCCAGAATTGGGTGCCTAGGCGACCATTTGTCGTATATGATCTTCAGCTAGTCCTTGCAAACACACAGCTACCACCACCTTGGGTGCTAACATGATACGTGATGGACTCGGTATGGACACCATCTGGCAGCACATGGCGCTTATCATAGTAAGCGGAGAGTCCAAGTTTTTCCTGCTCATATGCCCCCATACCCTGGTTGCGCATGCGTAGGCCTCGGTTTTAATCTCTGTCCACCCTGCCATGTAGGGCGCTGTAGAACCTCTGCCAAGAGACCTCAGTCTGCCACTTTGACTGTTATCCAAGTACTTACTTGCAGCTGCACTCTCCATGTAGTAGCATTTGGAGCAGAGAGCGAAAACAACGAGCGCCTTCGAACTCGAGCTTGAACAGTCACAGAGTCCGTCCATACCATTTGTCCCGCTTATGACCCTGGTACTCTGCTCGCATCCCAGGGCGAATGATGTCGTCGTGGTTGGAGCCTGCTATAGTGATCTACGTGGAGTCAGTGTCCATATGCAGGTACTCAAATCTGTCATGAGCTACGTAGCGATTGAGGAATGCGTAGTAGAACTCCAGCATTCGCAGCTTCGTGAGCTCATAAACGGCTATCTCCACCTGGAAGCGCCTTCGAATTTTGATTCTCGGCTTGCGACTCTGGAGTGTGTATGAATCACCGATCTCCTCGATATCTTCGAACCATGCACTACGCAGAGCTTTGTCTACCACGCGTTCATCCTTCGTGAAGCTGGTGTTGCTATGACGTTCTAGGGCCTCGATGAGCTTCCCATAGGCACTGTTGCTGAGGAGTTTGAAGAGATTTGCCAAGAGCGCTTTGCTCTTATCTACATCTCCCAAGTGGTGGGCTTCTGTAACATTCTCCATGAACCAGTAGAACGGGCGCTTGGCATCATAGTCTAATGTGCGGTATACAGCAGTTATCTCCAGGCCATGGGTTATATACCACTTGAATGGCGGGGTGTACAGCAACTGCTTCTTGCCAGAGATGGCACCAGCCAGCTTCTGGGTGGTGGGATGCTTCCTCCCTGTTCGCCCAAGATATGTCAGCATCTCAGAAGAGATTGCCTCTACTGGGATCTTGCGGTTATAGAAGAAAGGAAGCATTTCCTCGAACTTTGCCCACAGAGCCTTGGGGACCCCTATATCCACCTCAGCAAACCCAAACCAGTTGTCTGCTAGGAGAGCCTCCTTAAAGCTAGCTACACCACTGGTACCAGTGCAATGGTCTCCTTACCACATGGCATCTCTTTGGCCATCGTTGACAGGTACAGAGCATTTGCGTCGTAGCCGAGTAGACATTGGCAGACACGCTCACCCTGACGGATTCTAGTCACACCCGCCTCATGGTATCTGGTGAACACGATGCTGGGACCTCCAACAACAGCACCCTTCAGCATCTCATAGGCTTCCTTGCCCGGTGAATAGAGGCTAACATCCAGCATGTGCTGAGCGGTTCCACGTAGGAGGTACTGCAGTGACACACCTGGGAGAGACACTGCATCTTTAAGGATGTCTATTTCTCGTTCTGTGTAGAACTCCCGCATCCGCTCCAGGGCTTCGATTACTGGACTAACGTCCAGGTTGTTGTAGCATCGCAGCCAGTCAGCGAATGACTGCATTCCATGATCGCTGAATATCTGGTTACACTGTTCCCACTCTGATCACATCAAGAGGTAGCCACCCTTGAGCTTAGATGTCCTTGCTGAGTCGTCCGGAAGCCATGGATAGTTGAACTACTCATGTGTGTCAAACCATTCATATGGGAACCAGCTCTTCTGCCGTGTACACCCGTAAGCTGTGACTCCTGCGCCGAGGTAGGTCAGCACATCGAGAAACCGTAGCTCAGGTGCTATGAGGAAAATGGTCTGACTAGCTTGTTGGCGACTTTCATGGTACCTGTACTGTCAGTCAGCTCATCGACAAAGTACATCTTGATGAGGTTCAGGTCATACCGCCAAGAGTTGAAGCCCCGTACAGGCACTTGGTCAAGCCACTCGTTGATCAGTCGCTGCTGTTGCTTTGGGAGCTTGTCCAGGTCTGTCGATATGTACTGTGCTCTAACCCTTGTCCGGATTAGATATGCTCGCCGTTGGATCACCAGCATAAACTCTCTGATCAGTTCTTTGGGGCCAGGATTGCAGACGTGAGTGGGCTCAGGCGTGCCGCAATCTAAGGAGCAGCCAACTGACACAGAGATAGGTATGTGAGTACTCTCGATCGTGAGAGTCTCCATAGGATGAGTCTTGATACCAGCTAGGAGTGCTGCAAAGTCGTAAACTATGAAGTGTGGGTATGGGACAGTCCGAACTCATTTAGGTACACTTGGACAGCATTTTATATAGCACTCCCACTGTACCACAATCGTGCATCCAGATGCTCTCAGCTTCTCCTCTCTCAGGACGGTCCTGTGGTATCTTTATTCAGCATCCTCACCTCGCTGGTGTTGTGGACACCCATGCCAGTGACAGCCATGGTACTGGTAAACGGTATTGGTGGTCGGATCATAACCATCCACAGGAGTGCCCTCGATCCACCGCTCGGCACCGTGCCCACACTCTACATGGTGTATGCGTACGCCTCTATTTCTCGACTCATACGCGATCCAACGAGTAGCCACTGAACTGGATGGTTGGGGCAGATAGAAGACTTTCTCATACGCCGACTGTGGCGCCTCAACCTTCTCGCTAGGACACACGATTTTTGTTTTGCCGCCTGTACAGTGATCAGCGTGGTGTTGAAGATGGCATGCCTGTGTAAACCTCTGCTGACAGTGACGACAAAACAGTGTATGTGCCAGCTTGGAGATGTTCTTGATGTAGAAGGCATGGTGGACCCACACTCCGATGGTCATGGTGTCACGGTAGTGAGCCGCTTGCCTGTTCAAGTGGTTGGTTCATACACACGAATCCCGATCTTGGTGAAGAACTCTACCCTGTCCAGCTGATCCAGCAAGGTCTTGCGGACATCAGGTACTGTCACTGTCTTGCTGTAGAACTGTGTGGCAAGCTCTCATGCAGGAGCTGTACTTCTATTAGCTCTCGCTCCTCGGTGGACTGCTAGATATCTCCAGAGACACATGTTGTCCCTGTAGGTGTCGAGGGCAGTCATTCTCTTCTTCTGTCGTAGCCAGTCTGGGAGGGGGGGGGGGGCCTGTCCCAAGCAGAGGCTGACGGTCGATGACAGCCCTGACCTCAACGTTGATTGATCGAACAAAAGCCCACTTGGTGTTGGGTCGATCGATATTGTCTGTGTCGAGGCGGGCTTGCTCTTTTGCTGCCACCCAGTCCTGAGCTGCTCCTATCGTGTTCAGCTACAGGCTCCATGGAGCATTCTTGTGGAAGAGCATCACCCTACCGTCTTCGATGTGATGGATGCGATAGGTATGGGTGTAGCAGAGGTAGAAGGCATTCTGGATGGTCGGTTGGATCTTTTGCATGATCTGGCCTGTGAGGTCTCCTTCCAGACCTCTGAAGAATGTCAAGCATACTGACCGCATCCTCTATCCTCTGTCTCATTTTCGCCGTGACGCTGGTCGAGAATGTGTTCGCCTTCTCGCCCCATGCTCCGGGCTAAGGGTCCAGACCTCGGCCCCCTCATCACTCGCTTAGTGATCCTGCGTAGGGGAGGTAAGCACTCCAGTGGATGGTCTGCCATCCACCTCGCTACAGTCTTGGCTCTCAAGCTAGCAATCACCTCCTCGTCCAACTGAGGAATCTCACGTATCCGCTGCACTTTCTTGTGGGGATTCCAAGGATCATCTTTATTAAGTGCTGAAAACCTTCCCGTCTTCATTGCTCAGGAGAGTCGCTTCTGCAACTCTTCAGCACGGGCCTGTCCGATCATCTGGAGCAGGTCGGATTTCTTGACCTTAGAGCAGCCTCAAAGGCAGAATTGCTTTGTAATAGCGCGAAGCTGTGCAACAGTAATCATGGTGTATATCACTGTGAATGCCTATCCCTAAATGGGCGTTCAGACCCTATTATGTGTGGTTGATCACAAGGCGATCAGTGGTTTATATCACTGCGGATGCTTGTCTCTAAATGGGCGCTCAGACCCTATTATGTGTGGTTGATCACAAGGCGATCAGTGGTGTATATCTCTGTGGATGCTTGTCTCTAAATGGGCGTTCAGACCCTATTATGTGTGGTTGATCACAGGCGATCAATGGTATGTATAACTGTGGATGGTTGTCTCTAAATGGGCGTTCAGACCCTATTATGTGTGGTTGATCACAAGGCGATCAGTGGTGTATATCACTGTGGATGCTTGTCTCTAAATGGGCGTTCAGAACCTATTATGTGTGGTAGTAGTAGTGTCAGAATAAATACTACCTCCCTCAACTGGTAGCCGTTCGGCGATCCGTGGTGGCCCCCACCGCCCTCTCAATCCCTGGGGTTTCTATCTAGAGGCATACACCAACCACATGTCTCAACAACCCTATGCCCAGGGATTGAGAGGACGCGTGGCCACGGATCGCTGAACGGCGGCCACTTGAGGTAGGTGGTATCATTTTAATCCCGACACTACTACTCCAGTTGTCGCACAGCACTCGTGTTGCAGCTGTTGAGCTGTCGGCCGAAGTTATTCATATCAGGCAGGCTTGTACCCAGCTCATGTATGATTTGGAGTGAGGCAAAACTGCACCGACTCCATATCCCACCATGGCTGCCCATACAGCAAAGTTCAGCTGTTGCTTCTAGAACGGCAGATTCGGGACTACCTTCCAGGCGTGAACGTTCTTAGCATCCCTGATGGTGATTGCTGTGTAGGTCAGTGGTTGTGGATTGGTGGAGAAGCTGATGAGTGACCACCCATCGACTGTGATGGAGATCGGTGTTAGATCTGAAACATTATCCAGCAGACCATGTGGTCAGCCAGTCTAGAGTGTACCCGAGAGAGGCGGATGGCTTCGGATGATCGTATTTCAGGTTCACCTAGAAGGCCATGGATAGTAGTCATCTTAGTAGGCAAACTATTTGACGTCGTAGAGACCTGCAATATTGTCCCGCCGCAACATCTAATTTTTTAGCTCATCCACGTCGATATGGCCACTGAAGCCTTTACGGTATTGTTGGCGCACGTTATGCTTCTCAGTGCAGTAAGAGGTGTCGAGCTTCAGCACGTGGTGGTACTCTTCATCACTGATATTTCAATCCTCGAGAGCTTTACTGACCGAGTCATCGATGGCCCGTAGGGTTCTCTGTACTATTGTCACATACTTAGCCTGCTTCTCTAGCTTCCTGGTGGGCTGGCACTGTCCAACTCACAAACCAGTGGCTGGGAGAGTGACGGCAAGGGTCATTGCACCCAGCAGGATAGCAGCTATTTCACCATCCCTGTAGCGAGGGTGGAGACGGCTGCCACACAAGCGCTGGCTACAATCACCTCAGCAGCTGTGGTTATGTGTGTGAGACTGGCGTATGTTGTTATATATCGCTGCTGTACTTTTCTGTCTCATAGAAAAGAGGCTGCCTGATAGTGTTGATCTACTGTAGTCACCAGCCATGGACTGTACCACTCTCAATAGGCGCTAATGGTGGGATATATTTGCCGAGCTTTTACCACTCCAATTTGGCCATGGTGCATAGGAGTAAACCCAAGCTAGTTCTGTATCACCATAGGATCTGCCGATGTGTCATCGTGGGAAGCATCTGGGCCAGTCAGGCACACCGAGCTAGCTTTTTGGTGTGGAGACATACCTCGCTCAAACACCGTCGTCCAGCTCTTGCTGTGGCAGTAGCTTTTTGATCTGTGGCATCTGAAACTTCCTCTTGTCCTCTTGATAGTACTCACGCCGTCGGCTGGATTTTTTGTATTTATATTTCTTCACCCTCTCCTATTCCCGCCAGATGATCTCTCATGCTTTCGGGTCCATCTCCCTCTATCCAGACTCATCATGCAGGTATGGCTCTCCTGTGGCCTCCTCCCGGAGCCTTTCCCATTCTTTGGCCCATTCACCTTGATAATATGTAAGGCTCGGTGCAATTTTGGCATTCAGTTCATACCACCACACCAGCTGTAGTCGCTCACCTCCTTGCCAACAGATCTGTTGATGTGCGAGCACCTGCTCGTTTAGTACATTTATCTCTGCAGTGGTATGACGGGGGAATCATTTATCCCCTTAGCCAACAGCTCAGCAAAGATCAGATATGCATGGCATCATATTATGTTGATAGGTCAATGAATAGCATTAGCATAACGTATAATTAGGCATCCGACCGACCATGTGTGCTGTTATACAAGTTAATGGTCGAGACGTTGAACAGGTGGTTTATGGGCGTGAACAGGTTGGGACTGTTTACTGTTCACAGGTTGCTGTTCGCCCTCGGGAGATATTCTATCACGTCTAGGCCCACCTCAGTCAGTCAGCTGTGATAGACACTACCCACAGATGGATGTAGCCTGTCGGCATGCACGTATTTGGTGGAACGCTGAGCCAACTTGAAGAGGAGTCATTCTCCAATGTAGTGTACTGCCCGTCTACCCACTAGAGATGGTATGATCGCGTTCTCACCATCTCGGAGTAGCATGGCTATATTCTCAATGTACACCCAATATATAGGATGGAGCAAATATTTGCTCACTCGGCAGGCCTTGGTGTTCTAGTGGACGTGCATGATGCTGATGCTGTCAAGGTTCAGGAAAGCGATGGCAAGTCGTTCGTCTTACAGTATGGAACAGACTCTTGAACATTCTCACTCTATCCCTTCATTGGTGTTGGTGTAGAAATATTGGCTGACCTGACGAATGTCTCCAAGGAGCGGCTAGGTCGAGACAGGTTTCCCGAAGAAGCGATTCATTTGCGAGCTTCTGATTGAGGTGTCAGAGATGGAGGTGGCAGACATCAATACTCTGAATGCTGATCTCAGCTTCCAACTGGTCGCGCCAGTTGTGGACCACTCTCCACCGACGACACATCATGGTATGCTACTGACATTGGCAAATAGTCTACAGATCATGTTCGAGGAGAATGAGATGTGGTATCACCCTGGTCATGGAGGCAAGTGGCACCCATCGTTGCCGCTATATAGGCCCCCAGCTCTTATTAGCCTTAAAGTCACCCCAATCTTTACTGTTTTGAAAAAGGATGGTACTGTTCTAGAACCCATATTGTGATAGCACTGCGTATTCTAGCTGATGGTAAAGTGATGCATTTAACACCCGCCCGTGATGGGATGAAGATCGGCATTGAGGCTGGCACAGTGCTCGATCTCACACAGCTTTTCCTTACCGGGTTCACTCTCTTTACTTTAACCGAGTGAGCATTGCCATGCCAGCTGGAAGTGCCTGTGGGTAATCAAAGTGTCAAAGTGACACCGGCCATGACTACGTGTTTGCAGTCTGATCGAGATATCGTTGTTCTAACTTGATAGCATCATCCGCATTACCAGTGTCATTAATATATTCCTGACTCGAGATCACCATCCTCAACGAGCTGCTTATAAAATTCTCACTAAGTAGCCTCATAGAAATCATAGAAATAGTCTTGGTCGGGATCACGATTCTCAGCGAGATGCTTATAAAATTCTAACTCGGTAGCCTCATCCATGTCACGAGTCTCGTCGAGATAGTTCCGTCCTAACCCGATAGCATCATCCACATCAAAACTTTAGATCATTGGGAGATGATCTAAATACTGCCATAGTTGTGTCAGTAGCATTACTGTCAGCGCCCTGGATAACCTGTAACCCCTAGCGTGTGTACTGTTGGTGGTTTTCAGGTGAGTACCTTGTCTATTACTCATGGGAATGTTAGGATATGTGAACTTGTTCAGGGCTCAAGCGATCTATTTACATGGCTGCCCAGGTCATGTAATGGCGCCTGTACCTTTTTCCGGCGTGCTGCACCGCCTACAAGATGTATACAACAGCACAGTTCTTCGCGGTAACGTATAATCA
>JAVVLW010004909.1:0-20000 GCA_034401795.1 Chaetoderma sp. LZ-2023a
ACACATCCTTTTCTCTATCATCCATCCATTCACCCACCAGTCAATCATACATACTCCCATTCTCCACCGCCCACCAACTCACTCATCTCTCTATCATTGATCCGTCCACACACTCGTTCATCGTCTCTCATTCATCCACACTCTCATCCATTCATCCACACACTCATTGATTCCTCTATCATTCATTCACATACTCATTCATCCACACACTCATTCATTCATCTATCATTCATCCATCCACACACTCATTCATTACTCTAACATTCATCCATCCACACACTCATTCATTCATCTATCATTCATCTATCCACACACTCATTCATTACTCTAACATTCATCCATCCACACACTCATTCATTCATCTATCATTCATCTATCCACACACTCATTCATTCCTCTAACATTCATCCATCCACACACTCATTCATTACTCTAACATTCATCCATCCACACACTCATTCATTACTCTAACATTCATCCATCCACACACTCATTCATTCCTCTAACATTCATCCATCCACACACTCATTCATTACTCTAACATTCATCCATCCACACACTCATTCATTCCTCTAACATTCATCCATCCACACACTCATTCATTACTCTAACATTCATCCATCCACACACTCATTCATTACTCTAACATTCATCCATCCACACACTCATTCATTTCTCTAACATTCATCCATCCACACACTCATTCATTCCTCTAACATTCATCCATCCACACACTCATTCATTCCTCTATCATTCATCCACCCACACACTCATTCATTCATCTATCATTCATCCACCCACACACTCATCCATTCCTCTATCATTCATCCACCCACACACTCATTCATTCATCTATCATTCATCCACCCAACACTCATTCATTCCTCTATCATTCATCCACCCACACACTCATTCATTCATCTATCATTCATCCACCCACACACTCATTCATTCCTCTATCATTCATCCACACACTCATTCATTCCTCTATCATTCATCCACGCACTCATTCATCCACGCACTCATTCATTCATCTATCATTCATCTATCATCCATCCACGCACTCATTCACTCCTCTATCATTTACTCAACCACACACTCATTCATTCATCTATCATTCATACATCCACACACTCATTCATTCATCTATCATTCATTCATCCACACGCTCATTCATTCATCTATCATTCATTCATTCATCCACGCACTCATTCATTCATCTATCATTCATTCATCCACACATCTATCATTCATTCATTCATTCATCCACACTCTCATTCATTCATCTATCATTCATTCATCCACACACTCATTCATTCCTCTATCCTTCACTCATCCACACACTCATTCATTCATCTATCATTCACTCATCCACACACTCATTCATTCATCTATCATTCACTCATCCACACACTCATGCATTCATCTATCATTCACTCATCCACACACTCATTCATTCATCTATCATTCACTCATCCACACACTCATTCATTCATCCACACACTCATTCATCTATTATTCATTCATCCACACACTCATTCACTCATCCACATACTCATGCATTCATCTATCATTCACTCATCCACACACTCATTCATTCATCTATCATTCATTCATCCACACACTCATTCATTCATCTATCATTCACTCATCCACACAATCATTCATTCATCTATCATTCATTCATCCACACACTCATTCATTCCTCTATCATTCATTCATCCACACACTCATTCATTCATCTATCATTCACTCATCCACACACTCATTCATTCCTCTATCATTCATTCATCCACACACTCATTCATTCATCTATCATTCATTCATCCACACTCATTCATTCATCTATCATTCATCCACCCACACACTCATTCATTCCTCTATCATTCATCCACCCACACACTCATTCATTCATCTATCATTCATCCACCCACACACTCATTCATTCCTCTATCATTCATCCACCCACACACTCATTCATTCATCTATCATTCATCCACCCACACACTCATTCATTCATCTATCATCCATCCACCCACACACTCATTCATTCCTCTATCATTCATCCACCCACACACTCATTCATTCATCTATCATTCATCCACCCACACACTCATTCATTCCTCTATCATTCATCCACCCACACACTCATTCATTCATCTATCATTCATCCACCCACACACTCATTCATTCCTCTATCATTCATCCACACACTCATTCATTCCTCTATCATTCATCCACGCACTCATTCATCCACGCACTCATTCATTCATCTATCATTCATCTATCATTCATCTACACACTCATTCATTCCTCTATCATTTACTCAACAACACACTCATTCATTCATCTAAAATTCATACATCCACACACTCATTCATTCATCTATCATTCATTCATCCATACGCTCATTCATTCATCTATCATTCATTCATTCATCCACGCACTCATTCATTCATCTATCATTCATTCATCCACACATCTATCATTCATTCATTCATTCATTCATTCATCCACACTCTCATTCATTCATCTATCATTCATTCATCCACACACTCATTCATTCCTCTATCCTTCACTCATCCACACACTCATTCATTCATCTATCATTCACTCATCCACACACTCATTCATTCATCTATCATTCACTCATCCACACACTCATGCATTCATCTATCATTCACTCATCCACACACACATTCATTCATCTATCATTCACTCATCCACACACTCATTCATTCATCTATCATTCATTCATCCACACTCATTCATCCATCCACACAATCATTCATTCATCTATTATTCATTCATCCACACACTCATTCATTCATCTATCATTCACTCATCCACACACTCATTCATTCATCTATCATTCACTCATCCACACACCCATTCATTCATCTATCATCCACTCATCCACACACTCATTCATTCATCCACACACTCATTCATTCATCTATTATTCATTCATCCACACACTCATTCATTCATCTATCATTCACTCGTACACACACTCATTCATTCATCTATCATTCACTCATCCACACACTCATTCATTCATCCACACACTCATTCATTCACCTATCATTCATCCATCCACATACTCATTCATCCATCCATCATTCACTCATCCACACACTCATTCATCCATCTATTATTCATTCATCCACACACTCATTCATTCATCTATGATTCATTCATCCACACTCTCATTCATCCATCTATTATTCATTCATCCACACAGTCATTCACTCATCCACCCATTCATTCATTCATCCACACACTCATTCATTCATCTATGATTCATTCATCCACACACTCATTCATTCATCTATCATTCACTCATCCACACACTCATTCATTCATCTATCATTCACTCATCCACACACTCATTCATTCATCTATCATTCACTCATCCACACACTCATTCATTCATCTATCATTCACTCATCCACACACTCATTCATTCATCTATCATTCACTCATCCACACACTCATTCATTCATCTATCATTCACTCATCCACACACTCATTCATTCATCTATCATTCATTCATCCACACACTCATTCATTCATCTATCATTCGTTCATCCACACACTCATTCATTCATCTATCATTCGTTCATCCACACACTCATTCATTCATCTATCATTCACTCACTCATTCATTCATCTATCATTCGTTCATCCACACACTCATTCATTCATCTATCATTCGTTCATCCACACACTCATTCATTCATCTATCATTCGTTCATCCACACACTCATTCAGTCATCTATCATTCATCCATCCACATACTCATTCATCCATCTATCATTCACTCATCCACACACTCATTCATTCATCTATCATTCGTTCATCCACACACTCATTCATTCATCTATCATTCGTTCATCCAGACACTCATTCATTCATCTATCATTCACTCATCCACACACTCATTCATTCATCTATCATTCATTCATCCACACACTCATTCATTCATCTATCATTCATTCATCCACACACTCATTCATTCATCTATCATTCACTCATCCACACACTCATTCATTCATCAATCATTCACTCATCCACACACCCATTCATTCATCTATCATTCATTCATCCACACACTCATTCATTCATCTATCATTCACTCATCCACACACTCATTCATTCCTCTATCCTTCATTCATCCACACACTCATTCATTCATCTATCATTCATTCATCCACACACTCATTCATTCCTCTATCCTTCATTCATCCACACACTCATTCATTCATCTATCATTCACTCATCCACACACTCATTCATTCATCTATCATTCATTCATCCACACACTCATTCATTCCTCTATCATTAACTCACCCACACTCATGCATTCATCTATCATTCACTCATCGACACACTCATTCATTCATCTACCATTCGTTCATCCACACACTCATTCATTCATCTATCATTAACTCACCCACACTCATGCATTCATCTATCATTCGCTCATCCACACACTCATTCATTCATCTACCATTCTTTCATCCAAACACTCATTCATTCATCTATCATTCATTCATCCACACATTCACTTATTCATCTATCATTCGTTCATCCACTCACTCATTCATTCATCTATCATTCAATCATCCACTCACTCATTCATTCATCTATCATTCACTCATCCATATACTCATTCATTCATCCACACACTCATCCATTCATCTATCATTCATTCATTCATCCACACACTCATTCATTCATCTATCATTCATTCATTCATCCACACACTCATTCATTCATCTATCATTCATTCATCCACACACTCATTCATTCATTTATCATTCATTCATTCATCCACACACTCACTTATTCATCTATCATTCGTTCATCCACACACTCATTCATTCATCTATCATTCATTCATCTACACAGTTATTCATTCATCTATCATTCATTCATCCACACACTCATTCATTCATCTATCATTCATTCATCCACACAGTCATTCATTCATCTATCATTCATACATCCACACACTCATTCATTCATCTATCATTCGTTCATCCACACACTCATTCATTCATCTATCATTCATTCATCCACACACTCATGCATTCATATATTATTCATTCATCCACACAGTCATTCATTCATCTATCATTCATTCATCCTCACACTCATTCATTCATCTATCATTCATTCATCCACACACTCATTCATTCATCTATCATTCATTCATTCATCCACACACTCATTCATTCATCTATCATTCATTCATCCACACACTCATTCATTCATCTATCATTCATTCATTCATTCATCCACACACCCATTTATTCATCTATCATTCGTTCATCCACACACTCATTCATTCATCTATCATTCATTCATCCACACACTCATTCATTCATCTATCATTCATTCATCCACACATTCATTCATTCATCTATCATTCATACATCCACACACTCATTCATTCATTCATCTATCATTCGTTCATCCACACACTCATTCATTCATCTATCATTCATTCATCCACACACTCATGCATTCATATATCATTCATTCATCCACACAGTCATTCATTCATCTATCATTCATTCATCCACACACTCATTCATTCATCTATCATTCATTCATCCACACACTCATGCATTCATATATTATTCATTCATCCACACAGTCATTCATTCATCTATCATTCATTCATCCTCACACTCATTCATTCATCTATCATTCATTCATCCACACACTCATTCATTCATCTATCATTCACTCATCCACACACTCATTCATTCATCTATCATTCATTCATCCACACACTCATTCATTCATCTATCATTCATTCATTCATTCATCCACACACCCATTTATTCATCTATCATTCGTTCATCCACACACTCATTCATTCATCTATCATTCATTCATCCACACACTCATTCATTCATCTATCATTCATTCATCCACACATTCATTCATTCATCTATCATTCATACATCCACACACTCATGCATTCATATATTATTCATTCATCCACACAGTCATTCATTCATCTATCATTCATTCATCCTCACACTCATTCATTCATCTATCATTCATTCATACACACACTCATTCATTCATCTATCATTCATTCATTCATCCACACACTCATTCATTCATCTATCATTCATTCATCCACACACTCATTCATTCATCTATCATTCATTCATTCATTCATCCACACACCCATTTATTCATCTATCATTCGTTCATCCACACACTCATTCATTCATCTATCATTCATTCATCCACACACTCATTCATTCATCTATCATTCATTCATCCACACATTCATTCATTCATCTATCATTCATACATCCACACACTCATTCATTCATCTATCATTCGTTCATCCACACATTCATTCATTCATCTATCATTCATACATCCACACACTCATTCATTCATCTATCATTCGTTCATCCACACACTCATTCATTCATCTATCATTCATTCATCCACACACTTATGCATTCATCTATCATTCATTCATCCACACACTCATTCATTCATCTATCATTCATTCATCCACACACTCATTCATTCATCTATCATTCATTCATCCACACACTCATTCGTTCATCTATCATTCACTCATCCACACACTCATTCATTCATCTATCATTCATTTATTCATTCATCCACACACCCATTTATTCATCTATCATTCGTTCATCCACACACTCATTCATTCATCTATCATTCATTCATCCACACACTCATTCATTCATCTATCATTCATTCATCCACACGTTTATTCATTCATCTATCATTCATACATCCACACACTCATTCATTCATCTATCATTCGTTCATCCACACACTCATTCATTCATCTATCATTCATTCATCCACACTCTCATTCATTCATCTATCATTCATTCATCCACACACTCATTCATTCAACTATCATTCATTCATTCATCCACACACTCATTCATTCATCTATCATTCATTCATTCATCCACACACTCACTTATTCATCTATCATTCGTTCATCCACACACTCATTCATTCATATATCATTCATTCATCCTCACAGTCATTCATTCATCTATCATTCATACATCCACACACTCATTCATTCATCTATCATTCGTTCATCCACACGCTCATTCATTCATCTATCATTCACTCATCCACACACTCATTCATTCATCCACACACTCATTCATTCACCTATCATTCATCCATCCACATACTCATTCATCCATCTATCATTCGTTCATCCACACACTCATTCATTCATCTATCATTCACTCATCCACACACTCATTCATTCATCCACACACTCATTCATTCACCTATCATTCATCCATCCACATACTCATTCATCCATCTATCATTCACTCATCCACACACTCATTCATCCATCTATTATTCATTCATCCACACACTCATTCATTCATCTATGATTCATTCATCCACACAGTCATTCACTCATCCACCCATTCATTCATTCATCCACACACTCATTCATTCATCTATGATTCATTCATCCACACACTCATTCATTCATCTATCATTCACTCATCCACACACTCATTCATTCATCTATCATTCACTCATCCACACACTCATTCATTCATCTATCATTCACTCATCCACACACTCATTCATTCATCTATCATTCACTCATCCACACACTCATTCATTCATCTATCATTCACTCATCCACACACTGATTCATTCATCTATCATTCACTCATCCACACACTCATTCATTCATCTATCATTCATTCATCCACACACTCATTCATTCATCTATCATTCGTTCATCCACACACTCATTCATTCATCTATCATTCGTTCATCCACACACTCATTCATTCATCTATCATTCACTCACTCATTAATTCATCTATCATTCGTTCATCCACACACTCATTCATTCATCTATCATTCGTTCATCCACACACTCATTCATTCATCTATCATTCGTTCATCCACACACTCATTCAGTCATCTATAATTCATCCATCCACATACTCATTCATCCATCTATCATTCACTCATCCACACACTCATTCATTCATCTATCATTCGTTCATCCACACACTCATTCATTCATCTATCATTCGTTCATCCACACACTCATTCATTCATCTATCATTCACTCATCCACACACTCATTCATTCATCTATCATTCATTCATCCACACACTCATTCATTCCTCTATCATTAACTCACCCACACTCATGCATTCATCTATCATTCACTCATCGACACACTCATTCATTCATCTACCATTCGTTCATCCACACACTCATTCATTCATCTATCATTAACTCACCCACACTCATGCATTCATCTATCATTCACTCATCCACACACTCATTCATTCATCTACCATTCTTTCATCCACACACTCATTCATTCATCTATCATTCATTCATCCACACACTCACTTATTCATCTATCATTCGTTCATCCACTCACTCATTCATTCATCTATCATTCATTCATCCACTCACTCATTCATTCATCTATCATTCACTCATCCACATACTCATTCATTCATCCACACACTCATCCATTCATCTATCATTCATTCATTCATCCACACACTCATTCATTCATCTATCCTTCATTCATTCATCCACACACTCATTCATTCATCTATCATTCATTCATCCACACACTCATTCATTCATTTATCATTCATTCATTCATCCACACACTCACTTATTCATCTATCATTCGTTCATCCACACACTCATTCATTCATCTATCATTCATTCATCCACACAGTCATTCATTCATCTATCATTCATACATCCACACACTCATTCATTCATCTATCATTCGTTCATCCACACACTCATTCATTCATCTATCATTCATTCATCCACACACTCATGCATTCATATATTATTCATTCATCCACACAGTCATTCATTCATCTATCATTCATTCATCCTCACACTCATTCATTCATCTATCATTCATTCATCCACACACTCATTCATTCATCTATCATTCATTCATTCATCCACACACTCATTCATTCATCTATCATTCATTCATCCACACACTCATTCATTCATCTATCATTCATTCATTCATTCATCCACACACCCATTTATTCATCTATCATTCGTTCATCCACACACTCATTCATTCATCTATCATTCATTCATCCACACACTCATTCATTCATCTATCATTCATTCATCCACACATTCATTCATTCATCTATCATTCATACATCCACACACTCATTCATTCATCAATCATTCGTTCATCCACACACTCATTCATTCATCTATCATTCATTCATCCACACACTCATGCATTCATATATCATTCATTCATCCACACAGTCATTCATTCATCTATCATTCATTCATCCACACACTCATTCATTCATCTATCATTCATTCATCCACACACTCATTCATTCATCTATCATTCATTCATCCACACACTCATTCGTTCATCTATCATTCACTCATCCACACACTCATTCATTCATCTATCATTCATTCATTCATTCATCCACACACCCATTTATTCATCTATCATTCGTTCATCCACACACTCATTCATTCATCTATCATTCATTCATCCACACACTCATTCATTCATCTATCATTCATTCATCCACACGTTCATTCATTCATCTATCATTCATACATCCACACACTCATTCATTCATCTATCATTCGTTCATCCACACACTCATTCATTCATCTATCATTCATTCATCCACACTCTCATTCATTCATCTATCATTCATTCATCCACACACTCATTCATTCAACTATTATTCATTCATTCATCCACACACTCATTCATTCATCTATCATTCATTCATTCATCCACACACTCACTTATTCATCTATCATTCGTTCATCCACACACTCATTCATTCATATATCATTCATTCATCCACACAGTCATTCATTCATCTATCATTCATACATCCACACACTCATTCATTCATCTATCATTCGTTCATCCACACACTCATTCATTCATCTATCATTCACTCATCCACACACTCATTCATTCATCCACACACTCATTCATTCACCTATCATTCATCCATCCACATACTCATTCATCCATCTATCATTCGTTCATCCACACACTCATTCATTCATCTATCATTCACTCATCCACACACTCATTCATTCATCCACACACTCATTCATTCACCTATCATTCATCCATCCACATACTCATTCATCCATCTATCATTCACTCATCCACACACTCATTCATCCATCTATTATTCATTCATCCACACACTCATTCATTCATCTATGATTCATTCATCCACACTCTCATTCATCCATCTATTATTCATTCATCCACACAGTCATTCACTCATCCACCCATTCATTCATTCATCCACACACTCATTCATTCATCTATGATTCATTCATCCACACACTCATTCATTCATCTATCATTCATCTATCCACACACTCATTCATTACTCTAACATTCATCCATCCACACACTCATTCATTCATCTATCATTCATCTATCCACACACTCATTCATTCCTCTAACATTCATCCATCCACACACTCATTCATTACTCTAACATTCATCCATCCACACACTCATTCATTACTCTAACATTCATCCATCCACACACTCATTCATTCCTCTAACATTCATCCATCCACACACTCATTCATTACTCTAACATTCATCCATCCACACACTCATTCATTCCTCTAACATTCATCCATCCACACACTCATTCATTACTCTAACATTCATCCATCCACACACTCATTCATTACTCTAACATTCATCCATCCACACACTCATTCATTCCTCTAACATTCATCCATCCACACACTCATTCATTCCTCTAACATTCATCCATCCACACACTCATTCATTCCTCTATCATTCATCCACCCACACACTCATTCATTCATCTATCATTCATCCACCCACACACTCATCCATTCCTCTATCATTCATCCACCCACACACTCATTCATTCATCTATCATTCATCCACCCAACACTCATTCATTCCTCTATCATTCATCCACCCACACACTCATTCATTCATCTATCATTCATCCACCCACACACTCATTCATTCCTCTATCATTCATCCACACACTCATTCATTCCTCTATCATTCATCCACGCACTCATTCATCCACGCACTCATTCATTCATCTATCATTCATCTATCATCCATCCACGCACTCATTCACTCCTCTATCATTTACTCAACCACACACTCATTCATTCATCTATCATTCATACATCCACACACTCATTCATTCATCTATCATTCATTCATCCACACGCTCATTCATTCATCTATCATTCATTCATTCATCCACGCACTCATTCATTCATCTATCATTCATTCATCCACACATCTATCATTCATTCATTCATTCATCCACACTCTCATTCATTCATCTATCATTCATTCATCCACACACTCATTCATTCCTCTATCCTTCACTCATCCACACACTCATTCATTCATCTATCATTCACTCATCCACACACTCATTCATTCATCTATCATTCACTCATCCACACACTCATGCATTCATCTATCATTCATACATCCACACACTCATTCATTCATCTATCATTCGTTCATCCACACGCTCATTCATTCATCTATCATTCACTCATCCACACACTCATTCATTCATCCACACACTCATTCATTCACCTATCATTCATCCATCCACATACTCATTCATCCATCTATCATTCACTCATCCACACACTCATTCATCCATCTATTATTCATTCATCCACACACTCATTCATTCATCTATGATTCATTCATCCACACAGTCATTCACTCATCCACCCATTCATTCATTCATCCACACACTCATTCATTCATCTATGATTCATTCATCCACACACTCATTCATTCATCTATCATTCACTCATCCACACACTCATTCATTCATCTATCATTCACTCATCCACACACTCATTCATTCATCTATCATTCACTCATCCACACACTCATTCATTCATCTATCATTCACTCATCCACACACTCATTCATTCATCTATCATTCACTCATCCACACACTCATTCATTCATCTATCATTCACTCATCCACACACTCATTCATTCATCTATCATTCATTCATCCACACACTCATTAATTCATCTATCATTCGTTCATCCACACACTCATTCATTCAACTATCATTCGTTCATCCACACACTCATTCATTCATCTATCATTCGTTCATCCACACACTCATTCAGTCATCTATAATTCATCCATCCACATACTCATTCATCCATCTATCATTCACTCATCCACACACTCATTCATTCATCTATCATTCGTTCATCCACACACTCATTCATTCATCTATCATTCACTCATCCACACACTCATTCATTCATCTATCATTCATTCATCCACACACTCATTCATTCCTCTATCATTAACTCACCCCCACTCATGCATTCATCTATCATTCACTCATCGACACACTCATTCATTCATCTACCATTCGTTCATCCACACACTCATTCATTCATCTATCATTAACTCACCCACACTCATGCATTCATCTATCATTCACTCATCCACACACTCATTCATTCATCTACCATTCTTTCATCCACACACTCATTCATTCATCTATCATTCATTCATCCACACACTCACTTATTCATCTATCATTCGTTCATCCACTCACTCATTCATTCATCTATCATTCATTCATCCACTCACTCATTCATTCATCTATCATTCACTCATCCACATACTCATTCATTCATCCACACACTCATCCATTCATCTATCATTCATTCATTCATCCACACACTCATTCATTCATCTATCCTTCATTCATTCATCCACACACTCATTCATTCATCTATCATTCATTCATCCACACACTCATTCATTCATTTATCATTCATTCATTCATCCACACACTCACTTATTCATCTATCATTCGTTCATCCACACACTCATTCATTCATCTATCATTCATTCATCTACACAGTTATTCATTCATCTATCATTCATTCATCCACACACTCATTCATTCATCTATCATTCATTCATCCACACAGTCATTCATTCATCTATCATTCATACATCCACACACTCATTCATTCATCTATCATTCGTTCATCCACACACTCATTCATTCATCTATCATTCATTCATCCACACACTCATGCATTCATATATTATTCATTCATCCACACAGTCATTCATTCATCTATCATTCATTCATCCTCACACTCATTCATTCATCTATCATTCATTCATCCACACACTCATTCATTCATCTATCATTCATTCATCCACACACTCATTCATTCATCCACACACTCATTCATTCACCTATCATTCATCCATCCACATACTCATTCATCCATCTATCATTCACTCATCCACACACTCATTCATCCATCTATTATTCATTCATTCATCCACACACTCATTCATTCATCTATCATTCATTCATCCACACACTCATTCATTCATTTATCATTCATTCATTCATCCACACACTCACTTATTCATCTATCATTCGTTCATCCACACACTCATTCATTCATCTATCATTCATTCATCTACACAGTTATTCATTCATCTATCATTCATTCATCCACACACTCATTCATTCATCTATCATTCATTCATCCACACAGTCATTCATTCATCTATCATTCATACATCCACACACTCATTCATTCATCTATCATTCGTTCATCCACACACTCATTCATTCATCTATCATTCATTCATCCACACACTCATGCATTCATATATTATTCATTCATCCACACAGTCATTCATTCATCTATCATTCATTCATCCTCACACTCATTCATTCATCTATCATTCATTCATCCACACACTCATTCATTCATCTATCATTCACTCATCCACACACTCATTCATTCATCCACACACTCATTCATTCACCTATCATTCATCCATCCACATACTCATTCATCCATCTATCATTCACTCATCCACACACTCATTCATCCATCTATTATTCATTCATCCACACACTCATTCATTCATCTATGATTCATTCATCCACACAGTCATTCACTCATCCACCCATTCATTCATTCATCCACACACTCATTCATTCATCTATGATTCATTCATCCACACACTCATTCATTCATCTATCATTCACTCATCCACACACTCATTCATTCATCTATCATTCACTCATCCACACACTCATTCATTCATCTATCATTCACTCATCCACACACTCATTCATTCATCTATCATTCACTCATCCACACACTCATTCATTCATCTATCATTCACTCATCCACACACTCATTCATTCATCTATCATTCACTCATCCACACACTCATTCATTCATCTATCATTCATTCATCCACACACTCATTAATTCATCTATCATTCGTTCATCCACACACTCATTCATTCAACTATCATTCGTTCATCCACACACTCATTCATTCATCTATCATTCGTTCATCCACACACTCATTCAGTCATCTATAATTCATCCATCCACATACTCATTCATCCATCTATCATTCACTCATCCACACACTCATTCATTCATCTATCATTCGTTCATCCACACACTCATTCATTCATCTATCATTCACTCATCCACACACTCATTCATTCATCTATCATTCATTCATCCACACACTCATTCATTCCTCTATCATTAACTCACCCCCACTCATGCATTCATCTATCATTCACTCATCGACACACTCATTCATTCATCTACCATTCGTTCATCCACACACTCATTCATTCATCTATCATTAACTCACCCACACTCATGCATTCATCTATCATTCACTCATCCACACACTCATTCATTCATCTACCATTCTTTCATCCACACACTCATTCATTCATCTATCATTCATTCATCCACACACTCACTTATTCATCTATCATTCGTTCATCCACTCACTCATTCATTCATCTATCATTCATTCATCCACTCACTCATTCATTCATCTATCATTCACTCATCCACATACTCATTCATTCATCCACACACTCATCCATTCATCTATCATTCATTCATTCATCCACACACTCATTCATTCATCTATCCTTCATTCATTCATCCACACACTCATTCATTCATCTATCATTCATTCATCCACACACTCATTCATTCATTTATCATTCATTCATTCATCCACACACTCACTTATTCATCTATCAGTCGTTCATCCACACACTCATTCATTCATCTATCATTCATTCATCTACACAGTTATTCATTCATCTATCATTCATTCATCCACACACTCATTCATTCATCTATCATTCATTCATCCACACAGTCATTCATTCATCTATCATTCATACATCCACACACTCATTCATTCATCTATCATTCGTTCATCCACACACTCATTCATTCATCTATCATTCATTCATCCACACACTCATGCATTCATATATTATTCATTCATCCACACAGTCATTCATTCATCTATCATTCATTCATCCTCACACTCATTCATTCATCTATCATTCATTCATCCACACACTCATTCATTCATCTATCATTCATTCATTCATCCACACACTCATTCATTCATCTATCATTCATTCATCCACACACTCATTCATTCATCTATCATTCATTCATTCATTCATCCACACACCCATTTATTCATCTATCATTCGTTCATCCACACACTCATTCATTCATCTATCATTCATTCATCCACACACTCATTCATTCATCTATCATTCATTCATCCACACATTCATTCATTCATCTATCATTCATACATCCACACACTCATTCATTCATCAATCATTCGTTCATCCACACACTCATTCATTCATCTATCATTCATTCATCCACACACTCATGCATTCATATATCATTCATTCATCCACACAGTCATTCATTCATCTATCATTCATTCATCCACACACTCATTCATTCATCTATCATTCATTCATCCACACACTCATTCATTCATCTATCATTCATTCATCCACACACTCATTCGTTCATCTATCATTCACTCATCCACACACTCATTCATTCATCTATCATTCATTCATTCATTCATCCACACACCCATTTATTCATCTATCATTCGTTCATCCACACACTCATTCATTCATCTATCATTCATTCATCCACACACTCATTCATTCATCTATCATTCATTCATCCACACGTTCATTCATTCATCTATCATTCATACATCCACACACTCATTCATTCATCTATCATTCGTTCATCCACACACTCATTCATTCATCTATCATTCATTCATCCACACTCTCATTCATTCATCTATCATTCATTCATCCACACACTCATTCATTCAACTATTATTCATTCATTCATCCACACACTCATTCATTCATCTATCATTCATTCATTCATCCACACACTCACTTATTCATCTATCATTCGTTCATCCACACACTCATTCATTCATATATCATTCATTCATCCACACAGTCATTCATTCATCTATCATTCATACATCCACACACTCATTCATTCATCTATCATTCGTTCATCCACACACTCATTCATTCATCTATCATTCACTCATCCACACACTCATTCATTCATCCACACACTCATTCATTCACCTATCATTCATCCATCCACATACTCATTCATCCATCTATCATTCGTTCATCCACACACTCATTCATTCATCTATCATTCACTCATCCACACACTCATTCATTCATCCACACACTCATTCATTCACCTATCATTCATCCATCCACATACTCATTCATCCATCTATCATTCACTCATCCACACACTCATTCATCCATCTATTATTCATTCATCCACACACTCATTCATTCATCTATGATTCATTCATCCACACTCTCATTCATCCATCTATTATTCATTCATCCACACAGTCATTCACTCATCCACCCATTCATTCATTCATCCACACACTCATTCCTTCATCTATGATTCATTCATCCACACACTCATTCATTCATCTATCATTCATCTATCCACACACTCATTCATTACTCTAACATTCATCCATCCACACACTCATTCATTCATCTATCATTCATCTATCCACACACTCATTCATTCCTCTAACATTCATCCATCCACACACTCATTCATTACTCTAACATTCATCCATCCACACACTCATTCATTACTCTAACATTCATCCATCCACACACTCATTCATTCCTCTAACATTCATCCATCCACACACTCATTCATTACTCTAACATTCATCCATCCACACACTCATTCATTCCTCTAACATTCATCCATCCACACACTCATTCATTACTCTAACATTCATCCATCCACACACTCATTCATTACTCTAACATTCATCCATCCACACACTCATTCATTCCTCTAACATTCATCCATCCACACACTCATTCATTCCTCTAACATTCATCCATCCACACACTCATTCATTCCTCTATCATTCATCCACCCACACACTCATTCATTCATCTATCATTCATCCACCCACACACTTATCCATTCCTCTATCATTCATCCACCCACACACTCATTCATTCATCTATCATTCATCCACCCAACACTCATTCATTCCTCTATCATTCATCCACCCACACACTCATTCATTCATCTATCATTCATCCACCCACACACTCATTCATTCCTCTATCATTCATCCACACACTCATTCATTCCTCTATCATTCATCCACGCACTCATTCATCCACGCACTCATTCATTCATCTATCATTCATCTATCATCCATCCACGCACTCATTCACTCCTCTATCATTTACTCAACCACACACTCATTCATTCATCTATCATTCATACATCCACACACTCATTCATTCATCTATCATTCATTCATCCACACGCTCATTCATTCATCTATCATTCATTCATTCATCCACGCACTCATTCATTCATCTATCATTCATTCATCCACACATCTATCATTCATTCATTCATTCATCCACACTCTCATTCATTCATCTATCATTCATTCATCCACACACTCATTCATTCCTCTATCCTTCACTCATCCACACACTCATTCATTCATCTATCATTCACTCATCCACACACTCATTCATTCATCTATCATTCACTCATCGACACACTCATGCATTCATCTATCATTCACTCATCCACACACTCATTCATTCATCTATCATTCACTCATCCACACACTCATTCATTCATCCACACACTCATTCATTCATCTATTATTCATTCATCCACACACTCATTCACTCATCCACATACTCATGCATTCATCTATCATTCACTCATCCACACACTCATTCATTCATCTATCATTCATTCATCCACACACTCATTCATTCATCTATCATTCACTCATCCACACACTCATTCATTCATCTATCATTCATTCATCCACACACTCATTCATTCCTCTATCATTCATTCATCCACACACTCATTCATTCATCTATCATTCACTCATCCACACACTCATTCATTCCTCTATCATTCATTCATCCACACACTCATTCATTCATCTATCATTCATTCATCCACACTCATTCATTCATCTATCATTCATCCACCCACACACTCATTCATTCCTCTATCATTCATCCACCCACACACTCATTCATTCATCTATCATTCATCCACCCACACACTCATTCATTCCTCTATCATTCATCCACCCACACACTCATTCATTCATCTATCATTCATCCACCCACACACTCATTCATTCATCTATCATCCATCCACCCACACACTCATTCATTCCTCTATCATTCATCCACCCACACACTCATTCATTCATCTATCATTCATCCACCCACACACTCATTCATTCCTCTATCATTCATCCACCCACACACTCATTCATTCATCTATCATTCATCCACCCACACACTCATTCATTCCTCTATCATTCATCCACACACTCATTCATTCCTCTATCATTCATCCACGCACTCATTCATCCACGCACTCATTCATTCATCTATCATTCATCTATCATTCATCTACACACTCATTCATTCCTCTATCATTTACTCAACAACACACTCATTCATTCATCTAAAATTCATACATCCACACACTCATTCATTCATCTATCATTCATTCATCCATACGCTCATTCATTCATCTATCATTCATTCATTCATCCACGCACTCATTCATTCATCTATCATTCATTCATCCACACATCTATCATTCATTCATTCATTCATTCATTCATCCACACTCTCATTCATTCATCTATCATTCATTCATCCACACACTCATTCATTCCTCTATCCTTCACTCATCCACACACTCATTCATTCATCTATCATTCACTCATCCACACACTCATTCATTCATCTATCATTCACTCATCCACACACTCATGCATTCATCTATCATTCACTCATCCACACACACATTCATTCATCTATCATTCACTCATCCACACACTCATTCATTCATCTATCATTCATTCATCCACACTCATTCATCCATCCACACACTCATTCATTCATCTATTATTCATTCATCCACACACTCATTCATTCATCTATCATTCACTCATCCACACACTCATTCATTCATCTATCATTCACTCATCCACACACCCATTCATTCATCTATCATCCACTCATCCACACACTCATTCATTCATCCACACACTCATTCATTCATCTATTATTCATTCATCCACACACTCATTCATTCATCTATCATTCACTCGTACACACACTCATTCATTCATCTATCATTCACTCATCCACACACTCATTCATTCATCCACACACTCATTCATTCACCTATCATTCATCCATCCACATACTCATTCATCCATCTATCATTCACTCATCCACACACTCATTCATCCATCTATTATTCATTCATCCACACACTCATTCATTCATCTATGATTCATTCATCCACACTCTCATTCATCCATCTATTATTCATTCATCCACACAGTCATTCACTCATCCACCCATTCATTTATTCATCCACACACTCATTCATTCAT
>JAVVLW010004912.1:0-25000 GCA_034401795.1 Chaetoderma sp. LZ-2023a
ACCTTATGCCTTATCCCCTTGAGCACACCTAGATCAAGATCATCTTTTGTAAATGCCTCCTGATACTTGATTAGCATGGATTTAACATACAAAGACTGCATCTTCGATAACCCTGATGTCAACCTCTCATACAGATCCTGTAAGAACACAGGGAGACGTCCACCTCAGTGGCTGTAGAAGTCTGTAAACCGTCCCGGTTTATGGGGTTACCAGCAAGTTGAAATTGTGTTCCAGGGTCTAAAACCTCCTCAATTTCTGTAACAATACCAATGTTGTGGTCTTGTTCCAGTGTAATATATTGGGCAGACAGGTTCCTTAACAAAACAGGAATCTGAGAATCTTTGGTAGTGGCCACTGTATGAGGTATTACCAGACCCTCCAGTTTAGACGAGGGCTGGAGCACAACATCATTTTGTACCTCCAGATCCAGAGCACCTGTGGTCTGCACGGCCTCAAAAGGACCAACGACCACTTTCTGCTTCAATGTTACCTGCGCCACTTGTGTTTCCTTCCCATGAGCTATCAACATTGATGCTTGAACCGGTTCTCCATTAATTGTCAGACACAGTCTAGTCAGATCAATAGTAGTCTTGTGTGCCTTCAAGAAATCCAGGCCTAATATAATTGGATCATTAATATTGGCAAGACGGACTGGCCAGTTGAACATCATAGAGTCTAATGCAATTGTGATTGGCTCAACAGTTTCTGCAAGGATAATATTGCCTCTATCTGCACCTTGCAATGAAATAGAGTCCAACTTTTTAAAGGGTATGGTAATTTCTTTGCAACGTTCTTGCCAATTCCAGTCACTTGTGCTGCAATGTCCACTACTGCATTAACATAAACCCCATTTACTTTAATGGGAATGACTAGCGTCATTGGATCACGATTAAACTCATACGTGGTAACATCATATGATCACACAGGCGAAGATTTCGGTGAAGCAGAAGGTGATGGCGACCATGTACGCCTCGGCTCCGGACACTGACTGAAAGAATGGCCCTCTAAATTGCAATTAAAGCACTTTCCAGATCTGAGAGGAGGAGAAGGGGAACACGATGGAACAACCTTCCCTCTTGGAGGAGAACGACCTCGACCGAATTCACCAGATATAAGAACCAAAATCTTAGCAACATCCACCTTCATCTCCACCATATCCTTCCTAAATCCTTCGACATCTTTCTCTAATTTATCTATCCTGCTAGGAGCCGTTATGCCTCTCAACTGCTCAGGATTATCTGTCTCCATCAATCCGGAAACATCGTCTGGAAAACGGACCTTTCGAACCTCCGGTCTTCTGGAACCCATGATCAATCTTTGATTATGGATAGCTGCATTGACCATTTCCACAGCCTCCTTCAGGGTGCTTGGATTTTTATCCATGGCTATGAGAGCGGCTCGTTTATGCTCAACACTCCGTAGGAATGCATCAATGGCAATTGTCTCGCTCAAACTCTCTGAGGCATCAGGGTAGCCGGAAAAATGCATATATCATGAAGCGGATGGTTTGGCTTAGATTCTATCCCTTTATCTACATAATGAACAGTATACCTACATTCGCAATTTTAAGGGGCTGCTGAGGTGTGGTTATTACTGTGAACACTGTGATGTAGGCTATGACCATCGCGACAATCCCTCTTGCGTGCAACGTTGCCATTTATGTAAAACAGCCACACTTTGTTATCAAAATGCTAATCGCTTCTGTGAGAATTGCCATAGATTGTTTAAACAATCCTAGCTGTGTTATAACAATCACAGTCTAAGCTGTGTGATGAGCTGTGTTATGGCAATAACAGTCTAAGCTGTGTGATGAGCTATGTTATAACAATCACAGTCTAAGCTGTGTGATGAGCTATGTTATAACAATCACAGTCTAAGCCGTGTGATGAGTTATGTTATAACAATCACAGTCTAAGCTGTGTGATGAGCTATGTTATAACAATCACACTTTAAGCTGTGTGATGAGCTATGTTATGTTATAACAATCACAGTCTAAGCCGTGTGATGAGCTATGTTATAATGATCACAGTCTAAGCTGTGTGATGAGCTATGTTATAACAATCACACTTTAAGCTGTGTGATGAGCTATGTTATGTTATAACAATCACAGTCTACTCCGTGTGTGATGAGCTATGTTATAATAATCAGTCTAAGCTGTGTGATGAGCTATGTTATAACAATCACAGTCTAAGCTGTGTGATGAGCTATGTTATAACAATCACAGTCTAAGCCGCGTGATGTGCTATGTTATAACAATCACAGTCTAAGCTGTGTGATGAGCTATGTTATGACAATCACACTCTAAGCTGTGTGATGAGCTATGTTATAACAATCACAGTCTAAGCTGTGTGATGAGCTATGTTATAACAATCACAGTCTAAGCTGTGTGATGAGATATGCTATAACAAACTTACATGTTTAGAACCATGTTTATTAAGAAAACGGGTATACCATATTTTGTGCCTTCCGTAATGTTAGCGTCGTTATGTAATAAGTTGTTACGGGCAAACCACTTGAACGAGCATAAGCTAGTAGCCCCGCCCATTCAAGGCTACGCTAATCTTCCTAGTAAGCAATGTTTACTCCATAGAAGCTTGTCAGTGGATGGATTACATGGCTCATTCATTCTCGAAATGTGTACTTTCAACTCTAAGATACTTAGGATATTACGGATGTTATGTAGGCTACGCCCGTGCCTAAAATGTCTGATGTGTAACTGAGCTCCTGAGTTGGCATATTTCGACCCACATTTAAATTTACGGGAGGCTTATCTGAAGACGGTTTCTAAAATGCACCATCTTAGATACATGGGGCAAATTTTTTCGAAATGTGGGGTACATAAGACTTAAGGACCCTAACGTTAATACCTTTCTGAATATTGGGAGAGCATTGTTGCGGTCGGTATGTCAGGCATTTGTCATGACCTGTATTCAGTAGTGTATCTTCAGAAGCGTGATAGACCCTTGCTAATTCCAGCATATCGTGACAGACTCTGTTATTCTGCTAACGAAGTTCCATCAGGTAGCGAAATAGCTATGTTCGTTAGGGGCCTAAACGTTATGCATATCAAAAGGCGGGCATATGGACGGGGGAGGGTTGGGTGGGGGTGGTGAGGGGTGGTTATCAACAGCATATACAAGGTTAACAGGTTAACATTAAACTTTATAAATGACGGTATAAATTTCGACACTTTCCTTGCGACAGTCGATAACCCTAATCTAGAAACGACAGTTGATAACCCTAATCTAGAAACGCTCGCAAGGTATCCGAATACCTTCATTAGGTCAACAGATCACACACATTTGAGAAAGGATACCGAGAAATGTTTCACTTTCATCTACAAAAATACCCTGTGATTTACAGCTTTAAGTGAACGTCGTAATGATTTATGGCAATCACCTCAACAGTCGTAAGGTTTAGTCGAGTGAGATAATGCCTCAAATCACCCCGAACATTTCCCCGACCTGGCTACTTATCACAGCCATCATCATAATCATCATCATCATCATCATCATCATCATCGACACAGCCATTACTCTAGCTATCTCTTGGGATTCCCACTCTTAACCTTTTAACACTTACATCGAGCAAAAGCTACTTCTAAGAGGCTACAAAACGTAGATAATCACTATTTCAAGAATTACTCTTCTCATCTCTCTTCTTCACAACCTATGCATAGCTTATACTAAAGATGATACAAAGCATAGATAATCAATACGCCTGGATTTACTGTTTTCCTATCTTTTCTTCTCAGCCAATGGATAGCTTACGCTAAAGATGATACAAAGACTAGATAATCAACATTCCTGGATTTACTTACAAAGCGTAGATAATCAATATTCCTGGATTTACTTACAAAGCGTAGATAATCAATATTCCTGGACTTACTCGTTTCCTATCTTTTCTTCACAAGCAATGCATAGCTTAGGCCCACACTAAAGAATTTGCAAAGCATAGATTCTTTTCCAGTATATACTGGTCCCATCTCTTTTCTTCTCATTCATAGTTTATTAAATATCTAAAAACACATTTCATTGGAAGACATATCTTTACAGGTAAATTGTTGAATATTTTGAAACCATTTTGACTATTGTGGGTTGAAATTTACTGATATATGACATAATGAGCCATTCAAAAAGAGGGGTTTCTTTATCTCTAGTTTAGCTGATGGTAACAACTCAATAAACCAACGTGTTTCTTAACTAATTAGTCAGTGCGTCTGGAACGGGATGAATGGAGGACGGATGAACAGCGGAGGTAAGGAAGAATGAAAGAAGGACAAATGGAATGAATACTCGACTAATGTGAGTACAACATGGACCCTAGTGCAAGCTCATTAAATATAGTAATTCTACAGTCTCCATTGAAAATGTATGCAGCGAGGGGGAGACATTGACATTGTTATAAATACCAGTCACAGATGATCAGACATCTACTGGTGTTAGTCCCTCTACCACCCACTCTACCTCACATTAAGATGTGGGTTGGGAGGATGATATTGAATGGTCAGAACCCATTTGTCCCCTAAATGGTTCTTGCTGTTTAGTTATTATTAATAAAACATGTATCAATGTGGTCTGAGTAAAACCAAACTCGACATGGCAAGTTCATTCCTATTTAAATATAGAAGAAACTAGTTCAAATTCCCTTCTCGTTCTTTTAAGCATCCGGCCTATTAGGCCAAAGACATACCAATGGAAATGTTTTCTACAGAGAAAAAGCTTTACAAAAGGACCAGCACCATATACAGATATATGGAGAGGGGAGGGGGGGGGGGGTGTTGCGGTAATCTCTAGAACTTTAAATGAGCCGAAATTCTAGAAACCAGATCATTTTCCCTCCGCATTCACGTATGCGCATGGCTTGTGTGGTCGGAGACAAAATATTGGAAATGTGCTGTCGTATGGTAACTGACAACCACCAATAAGTTATACATACAGAGGTGTTATGAGAAATCAATTATTGCAACACCCAACTGTGATAGACATACAGTTTAGTTGGCTAAAGCAATAGATGCGCAATTATGGATTATTGACGTAAGTGTTGTTAGGCACCTGTGCGCTCAATAAATTATTGTAACAGCCAAATGTAATAGACATGCAATACGCCTCTTCCTTTGGGCAAAATGTTCTATCAAAGAAATTAATAATATTTTGAAATGTGTTTTCAGACTTTGAAAATCATATGACTATTATGTTTACTGAACTGTAAAACTTATAAAATATCTACACCATTAAATCTTTACCAATGTTAATATCTATATATTTATAATGTATAATGCTATGATGTGTCTGTTTTTAAATTCCTCTCGCCAGCATTACCATTGCAATAATTAGTCATGAGGCATAAGCCATTTACTTGTGAGTGCCTGATTTGGATATAGTATGGCTTGCTCAGTTCAATTCAAAAGTTCTTTCATTGAAGTAGATATCTAGTTTGTTCTTGTATGACTCGACTGCTGTCGCTCAATTAAATCTCCTCAAAATCGTCAATATTTTAATGACATTTGATTTAAGACTTTTATGTCTGCTTTGTGGAAGTGCTGTGGTGGAGATGGGTGTTCCCCGTGTCACACTCATGTCTACACCCTGCTGCGCCTAGTGCGTGGTTACATGTATATGTTGATTTGTGGTGTCTGTAGTTGGTATTATTAATGTTGTTATCATTTCCGTTACCAAGACAGCACTGTACACAACAAACATTCGCCTTTAGAACCAAGCAATGGTGGTTCATTAAGACAGGTGGCCATAAGACAAGGGATAAATGAACAGGAATCATTTGTCAGCAAATGCAATATAACATATCGAATGACTTTATCAAGCGACCACCTCTCTTTAGTGACCACTTGCTGATGGTCCAGACAGTGTCCATTATAAGCAGATTTTACTGTGGTTCCATAAGGCAGGTGATAGATAGACACAATGTCTTAGGAACCAACATCTTATAATACCTATAATGACAGTTCCTATAAAACTTGTTGATGCTGTCAGGTGACCGGGGAACGTTTGAACCTAGTGAATCGAGACCGATAATCTAGCTTTAAGAGAAACAACGTAACACGTTAATACTGATTGAACTTACGAATATTTTATTAACAATTATAATCCTAACCTATGTTCCTAAATGATGAATGGACGACGGCTGATAACTGGATAGCTAAACACAGCCGCCTGGACTGATTATTATTAAACCATTTATGATTATTGATAATAACGTACCGCTATATCCTAACCAGTACCTAGCTGAATAACCGACCAACCCACCGACGAAACACGAACAACCTCCCACCATTGATTCCGTGTCACTTAAATCTATTATAGCGACGTCACATCGTCTGCCAATCCATGTGAGATCAAGCGCGTATTGGCGTCTTAATTAAGCAGTTAGTTACGAAATAAGCAGATCATTAATTAATACAGGAAAGTGCATGTAGATTCACGGTACAATACATTTTGATAATAAAGCTATATGAATAATTAATGTACAGGTAAGCCATTAGTGTTTAGGTCATTCACAAAGTCCAGTTTGCACGCACGCACGCGCTCGCCTACGCACGCACGCACGCACGCACTCACACACACGAACACATGACTGACCGCACGATTCATAAACAGATATAGACTACATGCGCTTCAGGACACAGGATATATACAGCACACTCCAGGACAGAAATGGATACACACACACCCATAGAGGAGCACACCGCGGACACCAGGCACGCATACACAGGGCAGTTACGTCACATGCATGGAGAAATGAACAAGCCACGCCCACAGATAAACACACACGTGAACTCACATGCAGCAGTGACCCACACAGTCATTGACACTACTAAGATTTATCTACACTCTGGGTTTATATGAAAGACGATTGTCTAATATAGTGTGTCCACGCGTTTGATGTTGTACTTAATCTAGTAGTGCGTACTGTATATATATTGAATGTGTTTAACGGATCATGTGAGCCTCTTTGTCACTAAGGCGCGCGACCATGGACTGACGTCACATATTTGTAACAGAACATGAGAGGGCAGTCAGTTGGAGTTTGGCGCCAGTTTTGGATAGTTGGTCCCACTCCACGACATGAATATCAAACTGTGGATTGTGCTAAAATATGCAGATGAACCAGTGACAGTGTCCCAGCGTAAGTTATATATTAATAAAATATTACCATAACTACAAATACGCGTATGTATTATACAGCCAGATGACAGATGCTGGTATATACACCAACTGATCAGTATGAAAGTCCCACCAGAACAAGGAACGCACCCATGCCGACAACATTACCCATAATGCGCATGAACGCGCAGTATATGACTACGCACGGACCGACACACTCATCCATTCCAACTATCTCCGCTAGAAGGAAGATCCCCGTCGGTACGTGGGTTGAGACGGTCGCGACCGATTAACCATACAGACCCACCAGGAAACAGGCCTAAATCCCGTACCATATATGAATGAAACGGCTTTCTTCCTTTCTTCACACCTGCACCGTGTATAGACTGACAATTACGACACCCTGTCCCTATCAGCAACATCAGATACGACATCTTTTACTTCATACAGCAGCAAGTTATTCTTGTAAACTTGTTCATAGCAGGATATTTTGTTATTAATACAAGGGCATTAGATGCAAGCTGTGACCAACACTGAAATAAATAGTAGTAAGCTGAAGTTTTCAGAGACGTTCAGGTCTATCAGAAGAAACAGCATATATCCAAAGTCACCGACTTTCCTGCGCGTGCTTTTGAAACTATTTTAAAAGCAGAGCATACTGGGAAGGCCTTAAAACATGCCCCTGCAAACTCCTGGAAAATGAATAAATTAGAAACCCCGATTTCCTCTTAAAACAAAAGGAATTTGGATGAAACAAAGCATTGTACATCACATTGATGTTGTGTCTTCAATTAATGTCACACAGAGACATGAACAATCATAGGTTATTATGTAGTCACGTGGACGAAACAAAGCATTGTACATCACATTGATGTTATGTCTTCAATTAATGTCACACAGAGACATGAACAATCATAGGTTATTATGTAGTCACGTGGGCGAAACAAAGCATTGTACATCACATTGATGTTATGTCTTCAATTAATGTCACACAGAGATATGAACGATCATAGGTTATTATGTAGTCAGGTGGGCGAAACAAAGCATTGTACATCACATTGAGGTTGTGTTTCCCAGTAATGTCACACAGAGATATGAACAATCATAGGGAGTTCGAACCATACCTCACAAAACTGAAGGATTTGAACAGGATTACACAATTTCGTACAGGCACCCACAGACTACCAATAGAGGGAATACCCAGGAAACAAAGATTATGCACACTGTGACAAACATGATATGGGAGATGAATACCACTACCAGTTTCCATGCGATCACTTCAGACAAGATAATATGACTATACTACCAAAATATTACACATGTTGGCCAAACTACCATAAATTTAACCAACTACTTTTTAGCCACAACCTCAGCATATTAATTAAATTATGCAGATTTATCAGGAGAATATTGAGAGCTAAAATAACAACATCAAAAACCACTACCCCACAATTACCCGACACACTATTACCTTTACCGCTGCCGCTACTACAACAACAACAACAACAACAACAACAACAGCAAGAACAACAATAACAATAACAATAACAACAACAACAACAACACCTACTACTACTACTACTACTACTACTACTACTACTACTACTACTACTACTACTACTACTACTACTACTACTACTACTACTACTACTACAACAAAAACAAAAACAACAACAGAAACAACAAAAACAACAACAACAGCAGCAGCAACAACAACAACAACAACAACAACAACAACAACTACTACTACTACTACTACTACAACAACAACAATAACAACAACAACAACAACAGCAACAACAACAACATCAGCAACAACAACAACAACAACAACTACTACTACTTCTATCTACTACTACTACTACTACTACTACTACTACTACTACTACTACTACTACTACTACTACTACTACTACTACTACTACAACAACTACTACTACTACTACTACTACTACGCCGACGACGACGACGACGACTACCGCAAGCGCCACTGCTACCGCTACTGAAAAGCCTGTCAGGTGTGCACGAATTGTATGTCTTTAATGAATTGAGAAGTTGATAAACTCTCTAAAAATTTAATATTTCTGGGCCGGCTAGATTGTGGGCTGTTCCTATCACAGGCGGATGATGATGATGATGATGATGATGATGATGATGATTCACACTCGCAATGCTCAAAATGTTTCATGTATATTTGTGTCTCATATGTCACGATGTGACCTGTGATTATGAAATAAAAACTTGAAACTTGATTTCTTATTTTAACGATGCGCGCCTTAACATCAGTACCATACGGTAAAAGAAGACACAGGTACTTGCAAATCTCGTCATTGTTGATGGAGATACGGTAAAAGAGGACATGGGGACTTGCAAATCCTGACATTGTTGACGGCGATACGGTAAATGAGGACACAGGGACTTGCACATACTGACATTGTTGATGGCGATACGGTAAAAGAGGACACGGGGACTTGCAAATACTGACATTGTTGATGGAGATAGCGACAATTTTCAGTCAAAATGTTTTCAAAATACGTTGCTAGTTCCCTTGGCCAGAAGATAATGCCTGCTGAAACTTTGAAATCATGTGTGTGAACGACATTGCTGCCACTATCAGCAATGACTCAGGTAGTTTTCAGTGGCAACAACATCAGTTTTTCCTCCACTGAATCTCTAACAATTAACACTTCAGTGTCAACAAAATCACTAATACATCACATCACCTTAACATTCGTGTGAATAAAGTGAACTGATTAATATACATCACCTTAGCATTCGTGTGAATAAAGTGAACTGGTTGATATACATCACCTTAGCATTCGTGTGAATAAAGTGAACTGATTAATATACATCACCTTAGCATTCGTGTGAATAAAGTGAACTGATTAATATACATCATCTTAGCATCCATGTGAATAAAGTGAACTGATTAATATACATCACCTTAGCATTCGTGTGAATAAAGTGAACTGGTTGATATACATCACCTTAGCATTCGTGTGAATAAAGTGAACTAGTTAATATACATCACCTTAGCATTCGTGTGAATAAAGTGAACTAGTTAATATACATCACCTTAGCATTCGTGTGAACAAAGTGAACTAGTTAATATACATCACCCTAGCATTCGTGTGAATAAAGTGAACTGATTAATATACATCACCTTAGCATTCGTGTGAATAAAGTGAACTGGTTAATATACATCACCTTAGCATTCGTGTGAATAAAGTGAACTGATTAATATACATCGCCTTAGCATTCGTGTGAATAAAGTGAACTGATTAATATACATCACCTTAGCATTCGTGTGAATAAAGTGAACTGGTTAATATACATCACCTTAGCATCCGTGTGAATAAAGTGAACTGATTAATATACATCACCTTAGCATTCGTGTGAATAAAGTGAACTGGTTGATATACATCACCTTAGTATTCGTGTGAATAAAGTGAACTGATTAATATACATCATCTTAGCATCCGTGTGAATAAAGTGAACTGGTTGATATACATCACCTCAGTATTCGTGTGAATAAAGTGAACTGTTTAAGCAGAAGGATTTTCTTTATAGAAATGGTCAATATATGTGTAATACAGAGATACCTGACACTGGGTTTGGTTCTTTGAGACGATGTTGGCTCTGTGAGACGATGTTGGTTCTGTGAGACGATGTTGGTTCTTTGAGACGATGTTGGTTCTGTGAGACGATGTTGGTTCTGTGAGACGATGTTGGTTCTGTGAGACGATGTTGGCTCAGTGAGACGATGTTGGTTCTTTGAGACGTGTGGTCGTTAGATCGCATCTCATAACGAATCACCATTTTGCAACCACAACAAGCTATTTACTATACTAAATGACATGTATTTTAATAAACCTTGCTTTTAGTAAACACTGTTTGGTGCGGGCCAATGAGTACCCGCCATACACAGGTTTTGTTGTTGGTCTCAGTGTTAATGGTCTTGTATCGATTTATACACGTACCCCCTTCCGTACAAGAACCAGAATATAGCAACATTTATGATGATTATCTCCACGTTTTAATAAAATGTCAGAGATATTGTAATTGCCTCCGTCCATCTGTCCGTCTGCCCACCCGCCCGTCACGCTATCTCCTCCAAAACTGTTGGGTGGAATTCAACCAAATTGGGTAAGTGAGTTGCCCTTATGATTGCACTTTGCAAGACGATATATTCAGATTTGTCTCCGCCCACAGCCAGTGGGGCAGAGGTCAAAATGTCAAATCACTTGTAACGGAAATCCTCTGAAACCGTTAGACGGAATGCAACCAAATTTTATATGTGAGTTATCCATTTGATTGCGGAGTCCAAGAGGCCATTTACATTTGGCTCCGTCTCCAGGGGCGTGGAAGGGGGGGGGGAGTCAAAAGATTTAATTTTAACCAGCGGGAATTGATTGTAGTGCATCTTCTCCGAGACCTATGGACAGAATTCAACCAAATTTGGTATGTGCGTTACCCATATCAATGTGGAGTGCATGAGCACATTTACATTTAGCCCCGCCACCAGGAGTGGGTGGGGAGGTGGTGTCAAAAGGTGAAAGAATTGATTGTAATTCAACTCCTCCGAAACCGTTGGATGGAATTCAACCAAATTTGGAATGTGAGTTACCTACAATGTTAATGTGGAGGGGATGAGCGCATTCCCATTTGGCCCCGCCCACTGGGTGGTGGTGTATGGGGTTAAACGGTCATGAAATTGATTGTAATGCAACTCCTCTGACTCTGTTGGACGAAATTCATCCAAATTTGGTATGTGAGTTACCCATATGATTGCGGAGTGCAAAAGCGCATTTACATTTGGCTCTGCCCCTAAGGGGTGGTTTGCGGGAGTGGTGTTAAAAGTTCAAAGCGGTGAACGTGGGTATTAGAGATGATGCGTCATTGGCTGGACAATCTAGTTTGAGAATTGTAATGTGGAATATTTTGAACCGAATTCACCTTGAAAGCTGTTCGCTGCTTATGGTGTGACAACTCCCAGTCCTATTATAGCTTCATAAAACTCAAACTTTTGTGCATCATAAATAAATATCTGCTTCATATATCTCGTTGAAAGGGTTAGAAACTGGACAATGGTCTGACTTCATATATCTTGTTGAAAGGGTTAGAAACTGGACAATGATCTGCTTCATATATCTTGTTGAAAGGGTTAGAAACTGGACAATGGTCTGACTTCATATATCTTGTTGAAACGGTTAGAAAGTGGACAATGGTCTGACTTCATATATCTTGTTGAAAGGGTTAGAACCTGGACAATGGTCTGACTTCATATATCTTGTTCAAAGGGTTAGAAAGTGGACAATGGTCTGCTTCATATATCTTGTTGAAAGGGTTAGAAAGTGGACAATGGTCTGACTTCATATATCTTGTTGAAAGGGTTAGAAACTGAAAAATGGTCTGACTTCATATATCTTGTTGAAAGGGTTAGAAACTGGACAATGGTCTGACTTCATATATCTTGTTGAAAGGGTTAGAAACTGGACAATGGTCTGACTTCATATATCTTATTGAAAGGGTTAGAAATTGGACAATGGTCTGCTTCATATATCTTGTTGAAAGGGTTAGAAACTGGACAATGGTCTGCTTCATATATCTTGTTGAAAGGCTTAGAAACTGGACAATGGTCTGCCTTCATATATCTTGTTGGAAGGGTTAGAAACTGGAAAATGGTCTGACTTCATATATCTTGTTGAAAGGGTTAGAAACTGGACAATGGTCTGCTTCATACATCTTGTAGAAAGGGTTAGAACCTGGACAATGGTCTGCTTCATATATCTTGTTGAAAGGGTTAGAAACTGGACAATGGTCTGCTTCATATATCTTGTTGAAAGGCTTAGAAACTGGACAATGGTCTGACTTCATATATCTTGTTGAAAGGCTTAGAAACTGGACAATGGTCTGACTTCATATATCTTGTTGAAAGGGTTAGAACCTGGACAATGATCTGCTTCATTTATCTTGTTGAAAAGGTTAGAACCTGGACAATAGTCTGACTTCATATATCTTGTTGAAAGGGTTAGAACCTGGACAATGGTCTGCTTCATATATCTTGTTGAAAGGCTTAGAAACTGGGCAATGGTCTGCTTCATATATCTTGTTGAAAGAGTTAGAAAGTGGACAATGGTCTGACTTCATATATCTTGTTGAAAGAGTAGAACCTGGACAATGGTCTACTTCATATATCTTGTTGAAAGGGTTAGAACCTGGACAATGGTCTGACTTCATATATCTTGTTGAAAGAGTTAGAACCTGGACAATGGTCTGCTTCATATATCTTGTTGAAAGGGTTAGAAACTGGACAATGGTCTGACTTCATATATCTTGTTGAAAGGGTTAGAAAGTGGTCAATGGTCAGACTTCATATATCTTGTTGAACAGTTAGAAACTGGACAATGGTCTGACTTCATATATCTTGTTGAAAGGATTAGAAACTGGACAATGATCTGACTTCATATAACGTGTTGAAAGGGTTAGAAAGTGGACAATGGTCTGCTTCATATATCTTGTTGAACGGCTTAGAAACTGGACAATGGTCTGCTTTTTATATCTTGTTGAAAGAGTTAGGAACTGGACAATGGTCTGCTTTATATATCTTGTTGAAATGGTTAGAAACTGGACAATGGTCTGACCTCATATATCTTGTTGAAAGGCTTAGAAATTGGACAATGGTCTGACTTCATATATCTTGTTGAAAGGCTTAGAAACTGGACAATGGTCTGACTTCATATATCTTATTGAAAGGATTTGAAACGGGACAATTGTCTGACTTCATATATCTTGTTGAAAGGGTTAGAAACGGGAAAATCGTCTGAGGAACTAAGACTTCAGATTTAACAAAGTGTCTTACGAGGTTCAAACTATTATTTTATGATTCAAGATTCAATATTATTTATTGCTATAATCCATAGATACACACGGATACGGCATGTAACATTGTCACGATGTAGACTAAAACAGGTTTAAACAAATATCTACGCCAATATCAATATGTCATACAAGAAAGAATGGAAACTTATACATTTAATACGAATTGGCAAAGGTGAATTACTAGGCCTATAAGCAATATAATATGTGTCATAGAGCCAAGGAACAGCCCATCCCTTTCACGTAAACAGGACGTCTACGTCAGCCTACACAAACATATTCTGATTGTCTGCGCTGGGTGGGTGAGTTAACACATACAAACAGTAATCCACTCCCGGCAAACATGTAAAAAATATGTGCATGTGTTGTCACGGTAGACTGAGCTTCAAAAGGCCTCACCAGTTTATCAAAAATGCATGGGTTTGGGAAATTATCCCTATAGAAAATACGGGGAATTTGTGCAATGGCTCGTACTGCCGTATTCGAAAGTCAATAGACCTCTACCACATTGACGTCACTGCGGAAGGGGGGGGGGTGGGGTGGGTGGGTGGGTGGGTGGGTGGGTGGAGATTCTAATAAATTAACGCTCATAGTGTGTTGCTGACTGGAAAATTGCTAAGCGAGCAACAAGCCCACATTGAGTTACTATAGCACGAGAGAGAGAAGAGAGAGAGAGAGAGAGCGAGAGAGAGAGAGAGAGAGAGGGAGGGAGGGAGGGAGGGAGAGAGAGAGAGCGGAGTTACTATAGCACGAGAGAGAGAGAGAGAGAGAGAGAGAGAGAGAGAGAGAGAGAGAGAGAGAGAGAGAGAGGGAGAGGGAGGGGGGAGAGAGAGAGAGAGAGAGAGAGAGAGAGAGAGAGAGAGAGAGAGAGAGAAACCACGCTTCAGCGACCGCAACTCTAGTCCACAGGGACTCCTATTTAGCCCAACAATTGACGTCATCATATATCCGACACAGGATACACGATACGTTATTATTGTATATAATGTATCGGATATGTGATGGTGTCAATTGTTAGACTAGATAGGCGATCATGTGCTGTAGCCACAACTATTTGAAATGTATGTCAGAATAAAGCCTGATTGCCGTGGCGTCATCAGTTTTTGCTTAAGATACAAATTTCATTTCGATCAATACTTAATTTTACAGGCAAACAGACGAATGAACAGATTGACTGCCAAAATTACACGATTCCACAAATAGTTGAATAAGATGAACGGGCAAATTTCAACACTCTTTAAAATTAGATTATATTTTGAAAATCATTTTCATATTGATGATCATTAAATCAAAGAGCAATTGAATTCACATATTCTGAGAAAGTAACTGGAAACTGGAAATAAGGATCTAGTTAATTGTTCTCATTTGAGTAAGAACACGGAACTGGAATGTGGGTCTAGCATGGAATTGTTGAATAATAATGCTATTCAAAAGATTAACCAACAAAACATAAAACATAAGTCAATGCTGTGAAATACTTTAAACTGTCGCAAAACAGGCAACGCAATAATGATACAGAATGCACACGCGCATTGCATAGAACACGTCAGTCTTTGGTGAATAATTATACAGAATGCACACGCGCATTGCATAGAACACGTCTGTCTTTGGTGAATAATGATACAGAATGCACACGCACATTGCATAGAACACGTCTGTCTTTGGTGAATAAGTATACAGAATGCACACGCACATTGCATAGAAGACGTCTGTCTTTGGTAATAATGATACAGAATCCACACGCGCATTGCATAGACCGCGTCTGTCTTTGGTGAATTTACAGTTTAACAAACATGCTTTTAAGTATTGTGTAGAATTGATTTGAAACTTTGAAAGCTGAATTCACAGAATCTAAATTTCAAGTATGTTGTTGAATATTTGCAAACTAATTTTACTGGGAGCTGTTGCTGCCTAGGGCAGCAACAGCTCCCAATCACATTAGTTTCAAAATATTCTAGTGGGCGGACCGTAGCGAAAAAATGTGCGAGCATAGGTAGAAATGTTCCCTTCCATTATGTTGTATTAAATAACTGTAATTTGCAATACCATCTTGGCCTTAGTGAACGAGGGTAATTTATAGATTGTGTTGTTAATTAATTTGTCTATAATTAGCAAGGTATAGAAAAATGCAGAAATTTGTAAGATAGAGTTTGAATGAGTATATAAAACGCTGTCTTGACACCACGTGTTTTCATAAAATGACGTCATTTTCAGGAGTTTCATCGTACGGTATTTGTCCGTCCGGCAACGCCAAAAATTTCTGTCGGGCCCATTCAAAGATGAGCCCGATAGTCTGAGCGACAGTCTGGCCGATAGTCTGACCGTGTCGTTGCCGCTGCCGTTGCCTTTGCTGCGTTGTCGCCGCCGCATTGCCGTTGCTCTTGCCGCGTTGTCGCCGCCGCATTGTCGTTGTCGAAAAAACGAATGAATGTGTACTAAGCCTAGGTAACTGTATGTGATTAGGTTTGCGATGTGTCACTCTATCGTCCTGATGTGTTATACGATGTGGATAGTTGTCATTGACCCTAACCACTCTGATGTCAGAATTTAAAATTTTTCATAATTAAATTAACAGATAATCATTCTGGAATTCATTTTTCAACACATTTGTTGGAAGATGTTGCTGTCGTACACAGCAACATCATCCACCTCCAGGAATTGTTTAATGATGTAGGCCTGCACTAGTTTCTTTGCTATTGACTCAGTAAAAGATAAAATATTGACATCAGAGTTGTCAGCAGTAACAAATGCCACCGCATTGTATAATACTATTAATAGCAGTCGTGTCATATAACCTCCATTGAAACGCAGGCTATAATTATCCAGTTTACCGGTGATTGTTCAAATTGACTTAATAATGGTAACAATCACGATAACAACAAAGACGTCTGATCATGTCTCTGGATCTGGTGACATGAAGAAATCCCGCCAAAACATGCTTACAATAAACACCTGCGATCTAGATATCTATCCAGGTGAGACGCCTATAAACTGAGATACACAATATAGCCTGTGTGTTTGCGCGAGAAATTGTTTGCCATCCAAGTATAATTCCATCATGGCGTGTTTGCAGTTGGTTTTATGTAAGGCTATGATCAATGCCAATGTTAAAGATCTCGTCTCCCATTTGATCTCGTCTCCCATTTGACCTCGTAACTCCAGGTTCGCACGTTCGCTTCCCAGCCGATCCGCCGCGTTGTGCCCTTGAGAAAGTCACGTTGCTCCAGTCGAACTAGCTGTAATTAGGTACCTGCGATGACATAGCTCTCTGTGCACCAACAACAAAGTTAAGTGGCCAGGATAAAACCAATACCGTGAACCTAGTTTTCTCCAACGAAAATGATATAGTAGAAAACATTCTGACTGAAGACCCAGTGGGAAACATCGTGATCTGTTTCATTTAGCTATCATATCTATGTCACCTATTATATGATATCGTTACTGGAAACAGTGACAAACTATTAAATCAAATATTTTTGCTAGACAAAAAGGCCAAAATTGGCCTCAACCGTTGTAATGATGACGATCTTGTTGACCATATGTGCAACTGTTAGGGTATTAGCCTGATAAGTCAGTTTCTACCAGTACACACGGCTAATAATATGGGATATATAGAAATATTTTCACATTACTATAATAAATATTTGGTGGTAGAATTATTACAATATTTCGCACAGCACGAGAACATAGTGAGTTCTACATGGCCTTATGTTCGAAAACTGGCTACAAGGCATGTAGAGATATTCTGGTACTGAATATATTACATTATTGGAATTTGACAATGGTGTGCCACTACTAAATTGCATATGACGAAATTACTGTATAGTAAACAAAAAAACCTTTGATACTTTATTAGCGTATTCATATACGTATCTAACCATATGGGTGAACTTCTGGGGTCGAACCTATTGCAAACCGTGTGGTACAGAAAATCGATGATCTGACAGAATTTGCGCCAATTTTCGGTATAGAATTGTGTACTATGAAATTACGTTCCTGTAGAATTTTTTAAAATTCGGAATACAACTAGCATATTTCCTATAAGTATTTGTGGGTGAAATTCTGGGGGTGATCGTATTGCAATGAAAACCATGAATTATCCTAAGTTTGCGCTTATTTACGTTACGAAATTTTTTAATTTCACTACGTCGTAAGCTTATGCCTATACCTATCTAAACATATGGGTGATATTCTGGGCCGAACCCATTATGAGCCATATGTCAGGACATATCGACACCTCTCTGAATGTGGTGAATGTGAACCAACCATATCACAATGGGGCCATATGGCGAATATGTAACAACATATTACCAAATTACTTGATGGTAGAATCGTGCAAAAGTACAGCTATATGTAAAAAATTGATTACAAACTGACATTCTAATACTGAATATAGTAAATTGTTGGCATTTGATAACTGTCCGTGACTAATAAATGGAATATTACGGAATTACTACGTGGTAGAAATCTCAAGATTCATTAGCGTATTCATATCCCTATCTAACCATATGAGTGAAATTATGTAGCCACACATATTGCAGACGGTAGGGTATTGAAAACCACAGATCTGCCAACATTGGAACAAATGTATGAAATTGCATACTACGAAAATACTTCACGTTCGAATTCTTTTAAATTCCCAATGTAACTAGCATATTCAAACTCCTATACATCTATGTGAGCGAAGTTCTGGAATCGACCATATTACGGAAAGTAGGACACCGAAAACCACGAATACACCATCATTTAAGCTAAATTTTGCGTATTAAAATTACTTCATCTAGAATTTGTTAGCTTCGGAATATAACTAGCTTATTAAAGCTCAAGTCTATGTGGGGTAAATTATGGGGCTGGACATACTACAGACAATAGGGCACTGAAAACTGTGGTGGTTTATTAATACAATGAACCTTTCCAGTTTAGCCCATCTCTAGCTAAACTCCACCCATACCAGTCTCGAGTTGGGATCGATGGATTTCTGAACTACTAGACGATAAATTTCAAGAAAACTATACAGGTAAGCCGTGGAATGTTTTGACACTAAATTGACTGGCTCCTGTTGCTGCCTATGGCAGCAACAGCGGCCAGTCAAATTATTTTCAAAATATTCAACAGCATTTTTATTAAATAACAAAAACATACAATTCGTACAACGTGTCAGATTATTAAGCATTTAAGATTAACTAAATCGAGTCAGTCATGACGTCATTATTATGCCGTTATCCTATGCGTCACTTAATTAATTGCGACGTCATGTGACGTAATATGATGGATAAACAACCTGAAAAGGCCCATTAGCAAGTGGTATTAATTACCCTCGCTCCGTCAGAGGATGAGTGTATTGTATTCGGGTCTATGTGCGCTCGGGATGGCAAGGGTCTACAATCTATGATTGGCCTTGTTAAAATGTGACCTATAAATACGGGTGCTCTCTTAATACAAGTGGTCCATAGTGTGTGGACCACGCATTAACAAGTGGTATTAGCCCTGTAATGCTCAATTTGGTCATGCCAATTTCAATAGAGTTATCCATTTCTAGGTATGCCACGCCTATTTCTAGCTAAGCTCCACCCCTTTTTTGCGTGTTGGAATCGATGTCTATATACGCTGAATAATGAATTCCCAGACTTCCAATTTCAAGGTAACTATACAGGTAAGCTGATGACTATTTTGAAACTAATTTGACTGGGTGCAACGAAAACCATGAATCGGCCTAAATTTGAGCCGAAATTATTTCATGGTAGATAGTTTTAAATCTCACTACTCCGTAAGCGTATGCCTATACCTATCTAAACATATGGGTGACATTCTGGGGCCGAACCCATTATGAGCGATATGCCAGGACATACCGACACCTATCTGAATGTGGTGAATGTGAACCAACCATATTATAACGGGGCCATACGGCGAATATGTAACTACCTACGATGAGATTACTTGATGGTAAAATTGTGCAAAAGCACTAGCTCATATTGATTTATATACATCCATATATGAAAAAAATTATTACAAATCGAGAACAGACATTCTGATACCGAATATAGTAAATTGTTGGCATTTGACAACTGCCCGTGGCTACTAAATTGAATATTCCGAAATTACTACGTGGTATAAAACTCAAGATTCATTAGCGTGTTCATATCGCTAGCTAACCATATCGGTGAAATTATGTGGCCAAACCTATTGCAGACAGGTAATAGTAGGGCATTGAAAACCCGCAGATCTGCCAAAATTGAAACGAATTTACGCGATGAAATCGTATACTACGAAATTACTTCACGGTCGAATTTTGTTAAATTCTCAATATAACTATCGTATTCAGATCCCTGTACGTCTATGTGAGCGAAGTTCTGGAGCCGACCATATTACATACAGACAGTAGGACACGGAAAAGCACGAAAACCCCAATATTTAAGCCAATTTTTGCCTAATAAAATTATTTCATCTAGAATTTGTTAGATTCGGAATATACCTAGTATATTAAGGCTCAAGTCTATGTAGGTGAAATTACTGGGCTAAACATGTTACAGACAATAGGACACTGAAAACTGTGAATCACCGGAGATTTAGCAAATTTTCGGTATGAAATTGTGCACTACGAAATTACTTCATGGTAAAAAATTTTTTAACTTCAATCCATTAATTCACTAGCGTGTTGATATACCTATCTAACTATATGGTTGAAATTCTGTGGCTTAGAACATGCATAGGCCTATACTTTCGGTTGATTTCTGTATTCAACAATTTACTACAATATTATTGACAGCAGTTTTGACTGGAAATTTGGAACATTGGTAGTCTATCAATACTGCTACATAATTGCATTGGCCCTACATGGATTTATTCCCACGGATGGATTAAAGACAAAAGGATACTACTGATTCATTCGTATCTCGCGAGTTCTCTTTCGATACGAGATCGAGAAATGTATCTCGTAAGTAGGGGCCTATTGAGTAGCCATTGACGTAGCGATTTCATGATCCAGCGTTGCTTTTACAGTCTGCTACGGAGATAGACTGGGTCCCTGTCTGTCTGGTATCCGAAGTTGAGTCTGTCTAACAGTCTAGTCGGTGTGATAACGTAAGAAGATGCCCGGTCATTACATTAGAGGTGTAGTTTCGAAGAAGCCAAGCCTTTATTTTTAGATGGATCCATTATTGTTAGCGAACTCTGTCTACTTTTTCGCCCTCTACAATATTATTATGCATGTTTTTCTTTTTGAAATTTACCACACACATAGTACGCCTCAAGACTGTCTGTAACAAGTCTGTAATTTTTACCCTATCTCGAATGCAACAAATGTGAATCATACTATAATACAACACGGGAAAGGTTAAACAGACATGGTACATCATCGTCGTCCTCATAATTTATTAACCCTGTATTACCTAAATTGAGTCAAGAATATGAAAAAAATTATTTGGTTATTGAGTGCCTATTTGCAGGCTAATAGACGACTGTTTTGAAGAGTTACTATTGGAATGACTTGCTCAATTATCGAGCAGGTCATTTCAGTGGTGAATTTTCAAAAACGATCTCTTGACTTGCAAATTAACATCCTCAAGATCACTGTAGAGGCCGGTTTTGGCGGCCTCTTCATGAAAGGGTTAAAATACACTAAGAGAAGATGATAGGCTTCCATGGGCAGTCGTTGTCGTTGCAATACTTAATCCAGGTCTATGATAGCAGCAAGTAGGGTGGGGTGGGCTACCAGTCAAACTATTAAAAAGATATTCGTATAGTTGTCTTTATCTGAGATATTGAAATTTCGGTGTTAAACTTTCTAAAGGATTTTGTTAGAAAAACACACAATTCTGCCCAAGTAAGTCACATCTTGGTGGCGGTTGCTTGAAATGACTTCCATAGGCCTAACGTTAGTCAATCGGTCACTGAATCCGGATGGTATATTAATACATTAATACCGCGCTCTTGTTGATATCGATGGATCTCTGAGCTTCTTGACCATCAATTTCCAGAAAACTATACAGGTAAGGTGTTGACTATTTTGAAACCAATTTGACTGGGTGCTGTTGCTGCTTGTGGCAGTAACATCGCCCAGTCAAATTAGTTTCAAAATATTCACCAGCATGTTTTGTAAAAGCAAAGACATACAATTCGTACAACGTGTCGGACTATTAAGTATTTAAGACGGACTAAATTGAGTCAGTTATGACGTCATGATTATGACGTCATCCTATACGTCACGTCGTTGATTATGACATCATGTGACGTAATATGATCGATAGACTGCATGAAAATGTCCATTAGCAAGTGGTATTAATTATCCTCCCTCCGTCAGAGGACGAGTACATTGTATTCAGGGCAACAATCTATGATTGGCCTTGTTAAAATATGTGACCTATAAATATGGGTGGTCTCTTAACACAAGTGGTCCCTATTGTGTGGGCCACGCATTACCAAATGGTATTAGCCATGTAATGCTCAATTTGCTCATGACAATTTCAATAGAGAGATCCCTTTCTAGGTATGCCACGCCTATTTCTAGCTAAGCTCCACCCCTTTTTGCGTGTTAGAATCGATGTATATATATACGCTGAATAACGAATTCCCAGACTTCCAATTTCAAGGTAACTATACAGGTAAGCTGATGACTATTTTGAAACTAATTTGACTGGGTGCTTTTAAAGGTTTGCTGCCTCTGGCCGCAACAACGCCAGGTCAAATTAGTTTCAAAATATTCAACACGATGTTGATTAAACAGTAAAGACATACAATTCGTACACTTGCCGGACTATTCAATGTTCATGACTAAACTGGATACGCCATTCATTTACACATTTTGGATTGTGACGTCAGCCTGTATATGAAGTAATTGATTATGACTTCATATCCTTCAGTTACAGATCGAACCCAGCCAGTATCACAGAAAATGACTGTTGAGTAAATAGCAAAGACATACAATTCGAACAGCGTCTAGTCAAATTAGTTTCAAAATATTCAACAGCACGTGCAATTCGCATACTTGACTGGCTATTCAATGTTCCTGGTCAGGGTTGGGTTTTGGACAGTCCAAAACTAACTTTGAGGTGACATTGTCCAAAACCTGTCTAAAACCTGTATTAAATGGTTTAAACCAGTCCAAAACTGTCCAAAATTGTCCAAAACTGTCCAAAACCATGTTGGACATATCACCATACTCTTATGCATCATAATCCTATTAAAAAATAACAGGAAATCAGAGATTGCATCAAAAGCATTATATTAACCAAATCCATTTATTATATGAGTTATTATTACATTTTTATCAAATACATACAATTAAAACTTAAAAGGCTTAATTAGGTTTAATTAGTAGTCCAAATCAGACAGCCCTCTCAACATCCTGTAGCAAAACACTAGCTTTGACGCTTTTTCTACTCCAAGCCTATTACGGATTTTAGTGTGGATATAGCTAAAATTGCTAAAAATTCTCTCAATCGATGCTGATGATGCTGGTGCTTCAAGCAGCTGAATAGCCATATCAATAAAATCACCTGGCACTCCTAGTGTTTTCAAGGCCTTCCACCATGTCTCTGAAGGCACTTGAACTGCAGCATCACAGAAATATGATGCAGGAAATGGGCTGCTTTTAGCCTGGTATGCAATAAATGTTGCTATAAAGCTATGGTTCTGAGCTATTATCCAATTGTTCACTTCTTCAAACTGTTTTGCTACCAGCATCTCGCCCTTAAACTTTGGATGCAATGTGTATGCGACAAGATGCTCTGGCAGGAATGCCTTGCTGAAACGTGCTAACAGAGTTTTCTTGTGTGGTTCTAGCAGAGTGTTGTTTAGTAATTCAAGCCAAACATGGCATGCATCGGCTAGTGTTGATGTGTCACTCTGACATGTGGTAAATTTCTATTGAAATTGGCCGAAATTGTTCGGCTAAGTCTCTTGCATTTCTAAACAGGTTAAAGTCCATTATCTTCTTGACAATAGAATTATCTATTTCTCCTTCATGGTCTTGTACAATTTTCATGAAATGTGGACGGTTGTGAATGAAGGAGTCAATACACACGAGTTGACTCTTCCAATACATTCCGAGAGCCAGGATAGTGGCTTGTGGTGATTCCTGAAATATTTTTGAATCTCAACTACATGCTTAATTAGCGTATCCGGTGTTATGTCTTGCCCTAGTAAGTTTAGCCAGTGTGCAGAACAGCCATAGACAATAGGATCATTGTCATCAGCCTTCAAACCATCACGCATTTTTTCCATGTTCTTTGCATTATCTGTGACAATGCTCTTAACTGTACAGTTGTATTTTGTCTTAGCATATTGTATTGTCTCTTGATACTTCACCTTACAGTTTTCAGCACTTTTAGTCATAGAACCAGTGTCAAAGCTGTTTAGGAAGAAGCTCTTTCCTTCTACTTGCAAGCAGGATGCTATGATAGGTTCATTGTGAATGTTACTCCACCCATCCTCCACTAATGTTGCTGTCTTGCCATCAAGAATCACCTTCATATCCTCTGTCACCTGATCATGCACAGCATCTAGAAGCTTTCCACCAATCAGCTTACGTGAAGGGGGTTTATATCCTGGGCGTAGCATACTAACAACTTTTATGAACTGCGGATGTTCAGCCATTGAAAATGGAAGGTTACAAGCATAAAACAACCTCGCGACTTCTATATCTATTGCTGACTTCATCGCTGAGGTGGTAGTGATACAATGTCGGCTCAGATCGGGTTGAATTGAGAATTGAACTGGACAGGTTGGTGAGGGTGGTGCCGATTGTGATGGCAATTCTTCTCTTAGTCGCTTTGTGCATGGTGCAGCTGATGGTTTGTCCAGCTGAAACAAAGAAAAGGGATATTACATGTGCTATATAAGCCAAATGTAGATATACACCCTACCTGGTCCAAGCCATTTGGGGACAAGATATGATAATCTTTTTAAAAATTTACATTGAAATGACTGGCATTGCAACAAAATCAGTCATCCCTATGTTGAATCTTCAAAAGTAATTAATTTTATGTCATAATTCAATACAT
>JAVVLW010004914.1:0-13000 GCA_034401795.1 Chaetoderma sp. LZ-2023a
GAACAAGACTGACCTTGTTGAAAATGGCTGCTGACATCATCTTCCCATCGGTAAAGACTGATGCAGGCCCAAAAAAGTGGGTGTTTCCATAAATTAATTGTGATATATATAAGTAATGAGGAAATCACCTCAAAAAATATAAACCGATTTATTTTTTCAAAACCGACAAGGCGAGAGGATTAGAGGTGTCACGGAGATAATGGTCTGTAAAACTTGACTCACAGTGCCACTGAGCCACCGACATAATATCATCCACAGGGACCCCATTAAATAGGGCCGTGGATGTCACTACGCCGCGGACACTGTGAGCCTTGGCCACGTCAACCTGCCTCCCGGTGGCGGATTTATGGCAAAACTGAATGCATTCCACAATCCACCTGGAAATGGTGTCCTTAGAAGCCCTCCCATGGGGTTCAATATATGACAACCATAACGCTGACTGGTCGGTGCGCCATGCCGCCGTACGTTGTTTGTACCGGCGCAGCGCCCGGACGGGACACCATGCTTTAGAATTAGGATCATATCTAGTTAAAGCAGGCAAAATAATAGGTTGACCTGGATATTTCAACGACTGATTTTTAGCCAAGAAATTAATCCTAGGTAGCAGCTTAAGGCCTTCCCCTGAAACCACAAAACGGTCATCCTCGGCTGATAAGGCATGAATCTCACTCCTACGCCTAGCCGAGGCCGCAGCAATTAAAAACACAGTCTTCAGTGTTAATAGTTTCATAGAAATGGAACTAAGTGGTTCAAAAGGCTTATCACCTAGTACTTGAAGCACTAGCGATAAACTCCCAGACGGAATCACAGGAGGATTCCTTGGTCTTAGATTGCCCATGCCTTTAATTAATACATTCAATGTATTTACTTCATCACTTCCCCTCTTAGCCAAGCAAGGAATAACAGACATTAATGCTGACTTATAACCAGCAATAGAGTTAGGCTTGAGGCTATAGGCATCATAGAGGTGACAGAGGAAATCAGCTACTACTTGAATAGATGAATCCATTGGATCAATACATCTTTTTGAGCACCATTCTGCAAATCTGTTGATTTTATAATTATATGCTCTGGAGGTTGACCCCCTCCTGGCTTTGGCCATAAACATGGCTGCTTGCTCAGAAAAGCCCTCCTTAATTCTAGATTCCTTGACAACATCCACGCAGTCAATCTGAACATTGACGGATTGTTGTGAAGGGCCTTGCCCTGGAAGATAATATCATCCATCAGAGGCAGAGGAACCGGATTGCAGACCAGAAGGTCCAGCAGATCCGTATACCATGATCGGCTTGGCCAATCCGGGGCGATCAGAAGCACTTGGCATTCCTCTTGTCTGATTTTCTGAAGAATTTTTGGAATCAGGATTGCTGGAGGGAATGCGTATGCATACATTCTCCCCCAGCTGATAGCTAACGCATCTGTTGCGAAAGCGCTTGGATCCGGAATCGGAGAGACGTACGTCGTCATCTTCGCATTCTTCTTCGTTGCGAACAAATCGATGTTGGGTTTCCCCCAATGGTCGAACAGACGATCCGCCACACATTGATTTAGTTGCCATTCCGTGGGTAAAACACTCATCCTTCGGCTCAATGAGTCTGCTAGCAGGTTTAACCTTCCCGGAATATGAACTGCTTTCAAGGTAATCTGGTGATCCAGACACCAACAAAGCAGTTTCCATGTCATCATACAGAGACTGGGCGACTTCGTTCCGCCCTGGCGGTTTATGTAAGTCACAACTGTTGAGTTGTCTGAACGAATAAGAACAATCTTGCCCTGAACTTTCTGTAAGAAATGTTCCAGGCCCAGGACTACTGCTCTTAGCTCCAGTAGATTTATATGTTCCTGTGACTGTTCCAGATTCCAAAGCCCTGATATCGTGGATTCTTCCAGGCAAGCTCCCCAGCCCTCCATCGATGCATCTGTATACACAGTCACCTGAGGGTGGGGAGGGGTTAGCAAAACCCCCGGCAAGAGATTCTCTGTATTCAACCACCATTGCAGGTGGTGAATCAGAGGCGCCAACACTGACACATTCGAGTCCAGCGAACCTGTACTCTGGGTCCACTGTGTCATGAGAAACAACTGGATCGGCCGCCTGCGTAAGGCGGCCTGAGGAATGACTGGTTCCAACGAAACCATCAACCCCAGCATTCTCAAGTAAACCCGTGCCAGGACATGACGACTGTCGCACACTGACTGAATCAACGAGATGAGTATTTGAACTCTCTCCTGAGTAGGATAAACATATCCTGTCTCCAGATCGAAGAACATCCCCAGGTAAACAAACTTCTGGGATGGAGTCAGCTCTGATTTTGGGAAATTGATCATCCAGCCCAAGTCTGTGAGAATTTTCACAACAATCTCCAGATTGGCGGACAAACTTTCCCGGGTGTGCGCTTTCAACAGCCAGTCGTCTATGTACGTGTGGACTGCTATGCTTCTCCTGCGGAGGTATGCTGTGATCGCAAGAACCACACGGGTGAAAACCCGAGGAGCCGTGGAAATTCCGAAGGGCAACACCCTGAATTCCCACTGTCTGCCCTGGAATGCAAATCTCAGGAAGCGACAGAAACTCCTGTGGATGGGGATGTGGAAATAAGCGTCCTTCAAATCTATCGACGCCGTCCACATCCCCCTCTCCAACCCCGCCAACACCGAGCGCACCGTTTCCATCTTGAAACTGGGCGTCTCGATGAACTTGTTCAATGGCTTGAGGTTGAGAATCGGTCTCCACCCACCGGTGCGTTTTGTTACCAAGAACAGGGTTGAATAGAAGCCCGGACACCTTTGTGCCGGCTGAATAGCTCCTTTTTGTACGAAGGAATTTATCTCCTCCTCGATACACAACCTTTGATCTGGATCTCTCGGAATGGGAGTCCAGACTGGCACCAGAGACAGTCGCGACGGCGGGCCTGTCATCCACTCTGGATGATACCCCACGGAAAGCCATCGCAAGACTAAACGGTCCTGAGTTAACCGTTCCCACTCTTGCATGTGGTCGGCTAGCCGGCCTCCCACCGGTCCACCTAGGGACCGCGGTGGACACAAGGCATGCAAGAGCGGCACTGTCTCCGTCGCCATACACACCGGCGTGGTCCTTACCGCGGTAAGCGCCCTGTCAGGAACGATAACCACGCCCAGATCCTCGCGCGACCCGCCCCGCCCCGCGCGCACCTCGGTGCACGGGCGGCTGCCTGGCTGACGGCGGCTGAGGAGCCTGCGCCCCCCTCACTGCTGGCCGAATCGCACGCGGCCGAGGCCGGCGCTGCGACGGCGGCTGGCCTCTGACTTGGCCAGCACCACCTCGAGCCTGCAGGGGACGATACGCAGGGGCCGCGGCGCGAACGTTAGCACGACGCAGCACCTCAAACTGTTCGCGCAGCGCCCTCTGGTTATTCACCAGGGTGACCGTCTCCTGGAGGTGGCGACATCCCTCACCTCCAAAAAGACCAGGACCCGTCATAGGCGTACGGAGTAGCCTATTATACAGGTCCTGAGACGGGCACAGATTGTCCAGGGCAAATGTGCGTCTTGCCCGGACACTCCTGGTCACCGCCCGCGTCATACAGTCGAGCGCCAGGTTAATACCATCCTGGATGGTTCGCTGGACCGCGAGCGGGCCTGGCTGGCGCGATGCGGATGCCGTTACTACCCCCTGTAACAGCTGGGAGACGTGGGACAGAGCGGCAATCGAAGCCCTCCCACTCTCCTCCGCATCACGCAACGCGGTATTCGCCGAACGCAACGCGTTCGCGCACAAGACCCCCGCGTCAGAACGGGAGCCTGGCCGCGTATCCTCACCCAAAGCCGCGCGGTCATCCACGCTGGGCTTGGGTACCACACCGTACCGCTGGTAGTCCAGGGGCACGATGCGACAACGCCTGGCCACCTCGCGAGGGGCCTTCGCGAGACGTCCACTCGTGTTAATGGACGACTCCGCCGCCTTGAACATGTCAACGACATGCTCCGCCAGCGGCAGAGAAGGCATAGCGTTAGCAGTTGGTTTCCCAGCTAACCACGGCGTGTGAACACGGTGGCTAGCCGACTGCTCCACGGGCAGATCAGGCCTAACGCTCACCAACCACTGGCAAGCGTCATACCAATCCTCCTCCGTGGCTAACTGCGAGCGCTCTACAAGACGGGGTCCTTCGTCTTCCTCCTGAGCGCAAGCAGTAGAGCTTGACGGCGGGTACGCTGATACACCTGGCAAGCCAGGGAAAACATGCGGGCCTGACAGCACCGGCATGAGAATATCACTGGTTTGACCAGGAGCAGGCACCGCGGTAGAGCGCGGGGTATATATAGCCCCACCACGGGCCCGGCCAGCACCAGCTACACTCTCGGCAAGCCGAGGTATGCGGTACCGCTGGCCATCAGCAGCGCCCTGGGCCACCACCTGAACCGCGGACCTTACTCCAGGGTGAGTAATACCGTGGAAAAAAGCGCCTGTATTCCCCGCGAGGGGTGCACAAACGTCTTCATCCATGTCCACGTCGTCAGACGGCGACCCTAGCAGGTAATCCTCATCACCCTGGTCAGAAAGATTAGACCCCGGGTCAGCAAAGAGAGCTAACCCGGGCTGACCAGGAACGGTGCCATAGGAGGTACTGGCCACCGCGGCGTGCGGATACCCCTGGACTGATAAGCAGCCCGCGGGTTCCAGCGACAACCGTCCACGGTCCCCTATCGGCGCGGCAATAAGCCTGCTGCCAGGGTCGTGGAACGCCCCCTCTAATGGGGCCACCTCTGAATCGTCGGACAACGGAAGCGGACTAAGGAAAATCGATCCAGAGGCGGGGATTACCTGCTCCGAAGCCGATGATGAGGACAATAAAGGATCTGGTCCAGGAAGCATGCCACGAAGCAACCCTGGAACCAAATCTTTTATTGTCCTCTTCATCTCTCCCAACATCTCGGTCCGGAAGGTCTCCATATCCACCGCGGACGAGACCTTCCCCTTACCCTTCCTACTTACAACCTCTCGTTTCCGCTTCTTCTTCTTCTCCTCCACTACCACCTTGTCCGTCGCCTGTAAGCAGCACAAGAATTCGGACATTAACTCGCCCCCCCAGTGCTTACATATGTCACAATTAATCAATGGACCACAAGGGCTACATCGATAACACAGATGCGGCCAGAACTTTACATGCATAAAACGTCCACAGGACGCGCAACCCGGTCCCTGAAACAGGGCAAAGGACAAGGAGTATGAGCAACTAGTTAAGCTTAGAAACTCAATCCAACTCAAAGAGAAGGAAAACGATCATAAAGATCAATATACATCAAAAACCAGCATAGCGCTTGAATTGCTAATAAATACATAGCCAGGCTGATTATGACGTCATTAATCCCGTGACAGGAAAAATTCGATCCCAACAAAACATCCAAGTGCAAGGACGAATTGTATGCTGAATTAAACGAAATCTAGGATTTCTTTTTTCACGAGAGAGTTGATACTTACCTCCCTAATACTTTTGATATTGCTAAATATTGGCTTTCACTCAATAAACACTCAGATTTAAAACAGTTAGGTGCCCCTACTGGGCAGGGAGTCAGAGCGTAGTCTGGCGGATGCCAGCCCCACCACCGCGCATGCGCAGACTAGCACTTCCTCTGACTAGATTATTGGCTGACACACATGCAACTATTAAGAGCCTGAAGACCGAGCCTCTGTGGGGTGGAGAGGCCGGGTCCGTATCTAGGGAGGTAAGTATCAACTCTCTCGTGAAAAAAGAAATCCTAGATTTCGTTTATTTCACTTCAAGAGTATACTTACCTCCCTAATACTTTTGATATTGCCAGAATTCGAAAGTGAATCTGGCGGGAGGGAGGCGAGGTCAAAAGACCAGCTCATCCCAATACGCTTTTCTGCGTTTAAGGCACTTAAACTTCTGAAACTGTAAGAAAAAACAGTCAGGATTTGACTAACCATCGGATAACACGACCGATGTATGAGAGATGACCGAATGTCATATGCGCTCCCCCCCCCCCTCCTTCCTGGGAGGAAGAGTCGACTGACCTCAATGTCCTATACGCTCTCTACGTACAAGTGCCATGTACTACAGGACAGAGACGAAAAAGCTCCATTTTCGTAACTCTCAACAATGAACCACACAAATACACAAACCATCACCATATTAATAACGGGTAATCGTGACAATACAATCAACAACGGACAACACATGAACAAGACTGACCTTGTTGAAAATGGCTGCTGACATCATCTTCCCATCGGTAAAGACTGATGCAGGCCCAAAAAAGTGGGTGTTTCCATAAATTAATTGTGATATATATAAGTAATGAGGAAATCACCTCAAAAAATATAAACCGATTTATTTTTTCAAAACCGACAAGGCGAGAGGATTAGAGGTGTCACGGAGATAATGGTCTGTAAAACTTGACTCACAGTGCCACTGAGCCACCGACATAATATCATCCACAGGGACCCCATTAAATAGGGCCGTGGATGTCACTACGCCGCGGACACTGTGAGCCTTGGCCACGTCAACCTGCTTCCCGGTGGCGGATTTATGGCAAAACTGAATGCACTCCACAATCCACCTGGAAATGGTGTCCTTAGAAGCCCTCCCATGGGGTTCAATATATGACAACCATAACGCTGACTGGTCGGTGCGCCATGCCGCCGTACGTTGTTTGTACCGGCGCAGCGCCCGGACGGGACACCATGCTTTAGAATTAGGATCATATCTAGTTAAAGCAGGCAAAATAATAGGTTGACCTGGATATTTCAACGACTGATTTTTAGCCAAGAAATTAATCCTAGGTAGCAGCTTAAGGCCTTCCCCTGAAACCACAAAACGGTCATCCTCGGCTGATAAGGCATGAATCTCACTCCTACGCCTAGCCGAGGCCGCAGCAATTAAAAACACAGTCTTCAGTGTTAATAGTTTCATAGAAATGGAACTAAGTGGTTCAAAAGGCTTATCACCTAGTACTTGAAGCACTAGCGATAAACTCCAAGACGGAATCACAGGAGGATTCCTTGGTCTTAGATTGCCCATGCCTTTAATTAATACATTCAATGTATTTACTTCATCACTTCCCCTCTTAGCCAAGCAAGGAATAACAGACATTAATGCTGATTTATAACCAGCAATAGAGTTAGGCTTGAGGCTATAGGCATCATAGAGGTGACAGAGGAAATCAGCTACTACTTGAATAGATGAATCCATTGGATCAATACATCTTTTTGAGCACCATTCTGCAAATCTGTTGATTTTATAATTATATGCTCTGGAGGTTGACCCCCTCCTGGCTTTGGCCATAAACATGGCTGCTTGCTCAGAAAAGCCCTCCTTAATTCTAGATTCCTTGACAACATCCACGCAGTCAATCTGAACATTGACGGATTGTTGTGAAGGGCCTTGCCCTGGAAGATAATATCGTCCATCAGAGGCAGAGGAACCGGATTGCAGACCAGAAGGTCCAGCAGATCCGTATACCATGATCGGCTTGGCCAATCCGGGGCGATCAGAAGCACTTGGCATTCCTCTTGTCTGATTTTCTGAAGAATTTTTGGAATCAGGATTGCTGGAGGGAATGCGTATGCATACATTCTCCCCCAGCTGATAGCTAACGCATCTGTTGCGAAAGCGCTTGGATCCGGAATCGGAGAGACGTACGTCGTCATCTTCGCATTCTTGTTCGTTGCGAACAAATCGATGTTGGGTTTCCCCCAATGGTCGAACAGACGATCCGCCACACATTGATTTAGTTGCCATTCCGTGGGTAAAACACTCATCCTTCGGCTCAATGAGTCTGCAAGCAGGTTTAACCTTCCCGGAATATGAACTGCTTTCAAGGTAATCTGGTGATCCAGACACCAACATAGCAGTTTCCATGTCATCATACAGAGACTGGGCGACTTCGTTCCGCCCTGGCGGTTTATGTAAGTCACAACTGTTGAGTTGTCTGAACGAATAAGAACAATCTTGCCCTGAACTTTCTGTAAGAAATGTTCCAGGCCCAGGACTACTGCTCTTAGCTCCAGTAGATTTATATGTTCCTGTGACTGTTCCAGATTCCAAAGCCCTGATATCGTGGATTCTTCCAGGCAAGCTCCCCAGCCCTCCATCGATGCATCTGTATACACAGTCACCTGAGGGTGGGGAGGGGTTAGCAAAACCCCCGGTAAGAGATTCTCTGTATTCAACCACCATTGCAGGTGGTGAATCAGAGGCGCCAACACTGACACATTCGAGTCCAGCGAACCTGTACTCTGGGTCCATTGTGTCATGAGAAACAACTGGATCGGCCGCCTGCGTAAGGCGGCCTGAGGAATGACTGGTTCCAACGAAACCATCAACCCCAGCATTCTCAAGTAAACCCGTGCCAGGACATGACGACTGTCGCACACTGACTGAATCAACGAGATGAGTATTTGAACCCTCTCCTGAGTAGGATAAACATATCCTGTCTCCAGATCGAAGAACATCCCCAGGTAAACAAACTTCTGGGATGGAGTCAGCTCTGATTTTGGGAAATTGATCATCCAGCCCAAGTCTGTGAGAATTTTCAAAACAATCTCCAGATTGGCGGACAAACTTTCCCGGGTGTGCGCTTTCAACAGCCAGTCGTCTATGTACGTGTGGACTGCTATGCTTCTCCTGCGGAGGTATGCTGTGATCGCAAGAACCACACGGGTGAAAACCCGAGGAGCCGTGGAAATTCCGAAGGGCAACACCCTGAATTCCCACTGTCTGCCCTGGAATGCAAATCTCAGGAAGCGACAGAAACTCCTGTGGATGGGGATGTGGAAATAAGCGTCCTTCAAATCTATCGACGCCGTCCACATCCCCCTCTCCAACCCCGCCAACACCGAGCGCACCGTTTCCATCTTGAAACTGGGCGTCTCGATGAACTTGTTCAATGGCTTGAGGTTGAGAATCGGTCTCCACCCACCGGTGCGTTTTGTTACCAAGAACAGGGTTGAATAGAAGCCCGGACACCTCTGTGCCGGCTGAATAGCTCCTTTTTGTACGAGGGAATTTATCTCCTCCTCGATACACAACCTTTGATCTGGATCTCTCGGAACGGGAGTCCAGATTGGCACCAGAGACAGTCGCGACGGCGGGCCTGTCATCCACTCTGGATGATACCCCACGGAAAGCCATCGCAAGACTAAACGGTCCTGAGTTAACCGTTCCCACTCTTGCATGTGGTCGGCAAGCCGGCCTCCCACCGGTCCACCTAGGGACCGCGGTGGACACAAGGCATGCAAGAGCGGCACTGTCTCCGTCGCCATACACACCGGCGTGGTCCTTACCGCGGTAAGCGCCCTGTCAGGAACGATAACCACGCCCAGATCCTCGCGCGACCCGCCCCGCCCCGCGCGCACCTCGGTGCACGGGCGGCTGCCTGGCTGACGGCGGCTGAGGAGCCTGCGCCCCCCTCACTGCTGGCCGAATCGCACGCGGCCGAGGCCGGCGCTGCGACGGCGGCTGGCCTCTGACTTGGCCAGCACCACCTCGAGCCTGCAGGGGACGATACGCAGGGGCCGCGGCGCGAACGTTAGCACGACGCAGTACCTCAAACTGTTCGCGCAGCGCCCTCTGGTTATTCACCAGGGTGACCGTCTCCTGGAGGTGGCGACATCCCTCACCTCCAAAAAGACCAGGACCCGTCATAGGCGTACGGAGTAGCCTATTATACAGGTCCTGAGACGGGCACAAATTGTCCAGGGCAAATGTGCGTCTTGCCCTGACACTCCTGGTCACCGCCCGCGTCATACAGTCCAGCGCCAGGTTAATACCATCCTGGATGGTACGCTGGACCGCGAGCGGGCCTGGCTGGCGCGATGCGGATGCCGTTACTACCCCCTGTAACAGCTGGGAGACGTGGGACAGAGCGGCAATCGAAGCCCGCCCACTCTCCTCCGCATCACGCAACGCGGTATTCGCCGAACGCAACGCGTTCGCGCACAAGACCCCCGCGTCAGAACGGGATCCTGGCCGCGTATCCTCACCCAAAGCCGCGCGGTCATCCACGCTGGGCTTGGGTACCACACCGTACCGCTGGTAGTCCAGGGGCACGATGCGACAACGCTTGGCCACCTCGCGAGGGGCCTTCGCGAGACGTCCACTCGTGTTAATGGACGCCTCCGCCGCCTTGAACATGTCAACGACATGCTCCGCCAGCGGCAGAGAAGGCATAGCGTTAGCAGTTGGTTTCCCAGCTAACCACGGCGTGTGAACACGGTGGCTAGCCGACTGCTCCACGGGCAGATCAGGCCTAACGCTCACCAACCACTGGCAAGCGTCATACCAATCCTCCTCCGTGGCTAACTGCGAGCGCTCTACAAGACGGGGTCCTTCGTCTTCCTCCTGAGCGCAAGCAGTACTTGACGGCGGGTACGCTGATACACCTGGCAAGCCAGGGAAAACATGCGGGCCTGTCAGCACCGGCATGAGAATATCACTGGTTTGACCAGGAGCAGGCACCGCGGTAGAGCGCGGGGTATATATAGCTCTACCACGGGCCCGGCCAGCACCAGCTACACTCTCGGCAAGCCGAGGTATGCGGTACCGCTGGCCATCAGCAGCGCCCTGGGCCACCACCTGAACCGCGGACCTTACTCCAGGGTGAGTAATACCGTGGAAAAAAGCGCCTGTATTCCCCGCGAGGGGTGCACAAACGTCTTCATCCATGTCCACGTCGTCAGACGGCGACCCTAGCAGGTAATCCTCATCACCCTGGTCAGAAAGATTAGACCCCGGGTCAGCAAAGAGAGCTAACCCGGGCTGACCAGGAACGGTGCCATAGGAGGTACTGGCCACCGCGGCGTGCGGATACCCCTGGACTGATAAGCAGCCAGCGGGTTCCAGCGACAACCGTCCACGGTCCCCTATCGGCGCGGCAATAAGCCTGCTGCCAGGGCCGTGGAACGCCCCCTCTAATGGGGCCACCTCTGAATCGTCGGACAACGGAAGCGGACTAAGGAAAATCGATCCAGAGGCGGGGATTACCTGCTCCGAAGCCGATGATGAGGACAATAAAGGATCTGGTCCAGGAAGCATGCCACGAAGCAACCCTGGAACCAAATCTTTTATTGTCCTCCTCATCTCTCCCAACATCTCGGTCCGGAAGGTCTCCATATCCACCGCGGACGAGACCTTCCCCTTACCCTTCTCACTTACAACCTCTCGTTTCCGCTTCTTCTTCTTCTCCTCCACTACCACCTTGTCCGTCGCCTGTAAGCAGCACAAGAATTCGGACATTAACACGCCCCCCCAGTGCTTACATATGTCACAATTAATCAATGGACCACAAGGGCTACATCGATAACACAGATGCGGCCAGAACTTCACATGCATAAAACGTCCACAGGACGCGCAACCCGGTCCCTGAAACAGGGCAAAGGACAAGGAGTATGAGCAACTAGTTAAGCTTAGAAACTCAATCCAACTCAAGGAGAAGGAAAAACGATCATAAAGATCAATATACATCAAAAACCAGCCTAGCGCTTGAATTGCTAATAAATACATAGCCAGCTGATTATGACGTCATTAATCCCGTGACAGGAAAAATTCGATCCCAACAAAACATCCAAGTGCAAAGACGAATTGTATGCTGAATGGATAAGTTGACTACACAACCATCAGATACATATAGATAACTCTTTACTGGCAAAAATGTTAATTATCTCCCTTTGATTGTTTACAATAATTAACATCACCACATTATCAATAACTAGATACCTGACACTTTGTATAGACAAACCATCCAACGTGACGAACCGGAAACTCCACCATCTGCACGCCTCTTAACTCTCTCCACCTCATGGGGAAGGAATTGGAACAAGAGGGCAAAGTGAGAAGACCTTTATACCAGGCCTCCAACTCACTGGGCATAATTTTTCATTTGGTTAGATAACCTAACAGTGTTAGTAGGAAATGGAACCATGGTGGAGAGAATACTAATTCTCTGGTACTGTGACGTCACAACCTAGCGTCATACAGACCTGTGGACAGAAACAGAAAGAGAAATTAGTCCTAGGTAGCACCGAGTTGACCTAAACCAACTAACTAAGGCGCTTATCACGGTAAACGCGAGTCCCGGAAACACAATACACCGGGAAGAAAACTCGCTAATTTTACTAGAAGTCACCTGATTTAAAGGTCCTCCGTCCTCCTGTGGCGACGTATTCCTATCCGCCATCCAAAAAAGTGACTAACACTCCAAACAAACACCACTTAAACAGTTTAAGAGAGCGAAAAAGCTATTGAACAAAAAAACATGTGTGATCTCTTTGCCAATAATCTAGCAAAGAGGAAGTGCTAGTCTGCGCATGCGCGGTGGTGGGGCTGGCATCCGCCAGACTACGCTCTGACTCCCTGCCCAGTAGGGGCACCTAACTGTTTTAAATCTGAGTGTTTATTGAGTGAAAGCCAATATTTAGCAATATCAAAAGTATTAGGGAGGTAAGTATACTCTTGAAGTGAAAGGATAAGTTGACTACACAACCATCAGATACATATAGATAACTCTTTTCTGGCAAAAATGTTAATTATCTCCCTTTGTTTGTTTACAATAATTAACATCACCACATTATCAATAACTAGATACCTGACACTTTGTATAGACAAACTATCCAACGTGACGAACCGGAAACTCCACCATCTGCACGCCTCTTAACTCTCTCCACCTCATGGGGAAGGAATTGGATCAAGAGGGCAAAGTGAGAAGACCTTTATACCAGGCCTCCAACTCACTGGACATAATTTTTCATTTGGTTAGATAACCTAACAGTGTTAGTAGGAAATGGAACCATGGTGGAGAGAAAACTAACTCTCTGCAACTGTGACGTCACAACCTAGCATCATACAGACCTGTGGACAGAAACAGAAAGAGAAATTAGTCCTAGGTAGCACCGAGTTGACCTAAACCAACTAACTAAGGCGCTTATCACGGTAAACGCGAGTCCCGGAAACACAATACACCGGGAAGAAAACTCGCTAATTTTACTAGAAGTCACCTGATT
>JAVVLW010004918.1:0-10161 GCA_034401795.1 Chaetoderma sp. LZ-2023a
GCATGACACGTGTGTTTTTTTTGACAATTTTCTGTAAATTAAGTAAATTTATCAAATTTCTTTTTCACGAGTGAGATGACATACTTACCTCCCTAACACTCTTGATATACTAGTATATCGGCTCTAAATTCAATAATATTCAGAATTATAAAAAGTTAGGTGCCCCTAATGGGCAGGTGGAAGTACACAGTCATGCACATGACAAACACCACCCTCTGCGCTTGCGCACACCGGTACTTCCGTTACTAAATATTGGCTGACATAGAAGCAACTATTCAATAGCCAAAGGACCAGGCCTCCGTGGGGTGGCGAGGCCGGGATCCTGTTAGGGAGGTAAGTATGTCATCTCACTCGTGAAAAAGAAATTTGATAAATTTACTTATTTCACATCATGAGAACATACTTACCTCCCTAACACTCTTGATAAAAACCAGAATTTGAAAGTAAATTTTGGTGGGAGGGAGGCAAGGTCCTGAAAACCCGCACACCCTCGAAGAGGCTAGGCTCTTTGAATTCTCAAGAGATTTAAAACATCTGAAATTGTGACTGACACCACAACCAGGAATAGAATTTTGCATCGGATAATCGACCGATGAAGAGAGATTGATCAAAAGGCAAATGCGCTCCCCCCCCCTCTTTCTGAGGAAGGTATAGGAAAAAACGCTGCTCTAAATGACTAGCACGTTCTCTAATACTTAATGAAAGTATTACTAGACATTGGAAAAAGAAGAATTGCTTCTATTTCAAAAACTCTCTGAAAACCACAATTAAGAGACATCAACCATCACCATATTAAAAAATAAAATGACACCATCACCAAGACAGAAAATCAAAAAATGGTCATAACCACTGACCTTTGATGTCTTGGACGCGGCACTCATCTCTTCCCCCACCGGAAGAGGAGAAGTGTACCAGCTAATAGTAGGAATACCCTACCAACAAATGTGATATTTGAAAATAGCAGAGGAGGCAAACTATTTACAAACATAAACCTCTGCATAACTATTTTATTTCCTGAGGACTGAGACGGCGAGTGGGTTAGAAGTGTCACGAAGGTAATGGTCGGTAAAACTTGACTCACAGTGCCACTGGGCTACTGACATAATGTCTTCAATCGAAACACCATTAAATAATGCCGTGGAAGTTACCACACCACGGACACTATGAGCCTTGGCTCTATCTACCTGGATTCCAGTGGCTGTCTTATGACAGAATTGGATACATTCCACTATCCATCTGGAAATAGTGTCTCTTGACGCCCTACCATGGGGTACAATATATGACAACCATAGGGAACATGGGTCCGTCCGCCAAACCTGAGTTCTTTTCTTGTACTTATTCAAAGCACGGACTGGACACCATACTTTAGCACCAGGATCATATCTGGTTAAGGCAGGTAAAATAATAGGTTTACCCGGATACTTTAAAGATTGATTCTTAGCCAAGAAATTCAATCTAGGTAGAAGCTTAAGGCCTTCACCTGTAACTATATAACGGTCAGGCTCAGCAGACAAGGCATGAATTTCACTCCTGCGTCTGGCTGAAGCCGCCGCCACTAATAATACAGTTTTAAGTGTCAATAATTTTACAGATATAGCACTAAGTGGTTCAAAAGGCTTACCACTCAAAACCTGCAGAACCAGAGAAAGACTCCATGACGGTGTCAGTGGAGGATTTCTAGGTCTGAGATTGCCCATACCTTTAATAAGAGTATTTAAAACACTTACTTCATCACTTCCCCTCTTTGCCAAGCAAGGGATAACAGTCATCAATGCTGATTTGTATCCAGCAACAGAATTAGGTTGAAGACTATAGGTATCATACAGGTGACATAGAAAATCAGCTACTACCTGAATAGATGCTTCCATCGGATTGATACATCTCTTTGAGCACCATTCTGCAAATCTGTTGATTTTATAATTATAAGCTCTGGAGGTTGACCCCCTCCTGGCTCTGGCCATGAAATTGGCTGCTTGCTCAGAAAATCCCTCCTTAATTGCGGATTGTCTGACAACATCCATGCAGTCAATCGAAACATTGACGGATTGTTGTGAAGGGTCTTGCCCTGGAAGATAATATCGTCCATCAGCGGCAGAGGAACCGGATTGCAAACCAGAAGGTCCAGCAGATCCGTAAACCATGATCGGCTTGGCCAATTCGGGGCGATCAGAAGCACTTGGCATTCCTCTTGTCTGATCTTCTGAAGGACTCTTGGAATCAGGATTGTTGGAGGGTATGCGTATGCATACATTCTCTTCCAACTGATAGCTAGCGCATCTATTGCGATAGCGCTTGGATCTGGAATCGGAGAAACGTACGTCGTCATCTTCGCATTCTTCTTCATTGCGAACAAATCTATGTTGGGCTTTCCCCAATGATTGAACAGGTGATCCGCCACACATTGATTTAGTTGCCATTCCGTAGGCAGAATACTCATCCTTCGGCTCAATGAGTCTGCTAACAGATTCAGCCTTCCCGGAATATGAACTGCTTTCAAGGTGATCATATGATCCATGCACCAGCAAAGCAGCTTCCATGTCATCATACAGAGACTGGGCGACTTCGTTCCGCCCTGGCGGTTTATGTAACTCACTACTGTAGAGTTGTCTGAACGTATCATCACAAATTTTCCCTTCACCTCCCCTAGGAAGTGTTCCAGGCCTAGAACTACAGCCCGCAGTTCTAGCATGTTGATATGTTCCTTTGACTGTTCCAGATTCCAAAGCCCTGATATAGTGGCTTCTTCCAGGCAAGCTCCCCAACCCTCCATCGATGCATCCGTAAACATCGTTACTTGAGGGTGGGGAGGGGTCAGCATGACCCCCGCCAGGAGATTTCCTCTCTCCATCCACCAATGAAGGTGATGAATGAGAGGGTCCAACACTTGAATGCGCGAGTCCAGTGATCCTGAACTCTGCGTCCACTGGGTCATGAGAAACAACTGAATCGGCCGCCTGCGTAAGGCCGCCTGAGGAATGACTGGTTCCATTGAAACCATCAGACCCAACATTCTCAGATAGACCCGTGCTAGAATATAACGACTGTTGCACACCAACTGAATACACGAGAGGAAACTTTCCACTCTCTCCTGGGACGGATAAACATATCCTATCTCCAGATCGAAGAACATACCCAGGTAAACAAACTTCTGGGATGGAGTCAGCTCTGATTTCGGAAAGTTGATCATCCAGCCTAAATCTGTGAGAGTTTCCAAGACTATCTCCAGATTTGCTGTCAAACTTTCTGGGTTGTGTGCTTTTAGCAACCAGTCGTCTATGTAAGTGTGAACAGGTATATTTCTCCTGCGGAGGTATGCCGTGATAGCAAGTACCACTCGAGTGAAGACCCTTGGAGCCGTCGAGATGCCGAATGGAAGAACCTTGAATTCCCATTGGCGTCCCTGAAAAGCAAATCTCAGGAACCGACGAAACCTCCTTGCAATTGGAATGTGGAAGTAAGCATCCTTGAGATCTATAGATGCTGTCCACATCCCCTTCTCTAACCCCAACAACACCGATCTCACTGTTTCCATTTTGAAAGTCGGAGTGTCTAAAAACTTGTTTAGAGGCTTGAGGTTGAGAATTGGTCTCCACCCCCCGGTGTTCTTTGCCACAAGAAACACGGTTGAATAGAAGCCCGGGCAATCCTGCGCCGGTTGAATTGCTTCTTTTAGAACGAGAGAATCTATCTCCTCTTCTATGCACAACCGCTTGACTGGATCTCGTGGAACTTGAGTCCAGACCGGTACCAGAGACAAATGCAACGGCGGACCTCTTATCCAATCTGGACTGTATCCCTGCGAAAGCCATTGCAAGACTAAGCGGTCCTGAATTAACCGCGCCCACTTCTGAATGTGACAAGTCAAATGACCTCCCACTGGTGCACCTAGGGTTGACGGGGTGCCCATAAACTTCAGAAGTGGGTGTGTCTCTGATACGAGTGGCAACACCCCAGTGGTACTTGTGATAACCGGAAAAAATTTTCTTGCGTCAGGCCCGGTTACCACGGTGCGCGGGCTGCTGCCTGGCAGGCTGCGCTTGAGGCGGCGGCTGTCGCACAACAGCACGCTGCTGCTGGCGTAGCCGACGCGGTCTCTGAAACCGGCCGGCCTGCTGGCCTCTGACACTGCCAGCCCCGCCACGAGCGTACGGCTGTCGAGCAGCCGAGGGCTGAACACGCACGTGTTCCCTGCGCAGCACTTCAAACTGTGCCCGCAGCGCCCTCTGGTTGTTCACCAAAGTCACTGTCTCCTGCAGGTGCCGACAACCTTCACCTCCAAAGAGTCCAGGGCCCGCCATCGGCGCTTGCATCAAGCGCGACTTGAGCTCCTGAGACGGGCACAAATTGTCCAGTGCAAAAGTGCGCCTCGTCCTCAGCGACTTCGTGACCGACCTAGTCAGACAGTCCAACGCCAGGTTGATGCCATCCTGGATGGCTCGTTGGACTGTCACGGGACTAGGATGTTGCTGCACCGACGCTGCCACCACCCCCGACAGCAGCTGAGAGACATGCGACAGCGCACTGATCGCTGCTCGCGAGCTCTCCTCGGTGTCGCGCAAGGCGGCATTCGCCGAGCGCATAGCGCCCGAGCACAAGGCTCCCGTGTCAGCCCGGGAACCCGGCCGCGTATCTTCGCCCAGAGACTGGCAGTAACCCGACATCGCCTAGCTACCTCGCGGGGGGCCTTCGCGAGGCGACCTTTCGGTCTGATCGACTCCTCTGCCGCCGTGAACATATCTAAGATATGTTCAGCATACGGCAGAGACAGAGCCGTGCTGGCCAACGGCTTCGCCTGTAACCACGCCCGCGGGTTACCGGCGACCGTCTCGTCCACGGTGAGCTCTGGTCTTACAGCGAGGAGCCACGCACACGCCTCCGACCAGTCTTCATCCGTGGCTACCTGCGAACTGCCGACGAGCAACGGGCCCTCGTCATCCTCAATGGCATTCGCAGGTATGGCCGAGGAGGAGGCTATAGACGAACCTGGCTGCCCAGGGAACGTATACGGGCCCGCGAGGGCCGGCATAGCATTCTCCATAGGCAAACCAAGCTCCAAGGCCGCGCTTGTGCGAGGGGGGTTACACACACCAGCGCGGCCCGGAACGTCCGTGTGAGACTCCACGTCCAACCGTGGAATCTTATACGGCCGGCCGTCTGCTCCAAAGCGGGCCACAGGCTGAACCATGAAACCTGCTCCCGAGGGAACAGTGCCATAGGTGCGAGCGTTCACGCTCCCCAACAGAGGAGTGTAGGCGCTCACATCCATGTCTTCATGATCCACCTGTGGACCGAGCAGGTAGTCCTCATCATCTTCCTGGTCAGGAAAGTTAGGCTCTGGATTAGTAAGGAAAACTAACCCAGACTGACCAGGAGACTGCTCAAAGGCAGATGACGAGTTTACTCCGCGAGTGATCGTGGTCAGGCCCGTTGGTCGGGTCCCGCCTGATGCTTCTCGCGCCGCTGGCACCCCAGGCGATGCGAACATCAAGCCTGGGTCCAAGACGGCCGCCCCTGGATCACTAAACGCATTGTCCGAGCTAATAGGCCATGATCCAGGGACGGGGGCTACCTGCACCGAGGTCGATGCGCAGGAAGTTGAAACACCTGTGCCAGGCAACATGCCGCGAAGCATGTCAGGCATCAGGTCTTTCAAAGTCCTGCGCATCTCACTCACCAACTCACTCTTGAAGGCCTCGAGACCACTCTTCTCCGAGGCCTTCTTCTTACCGTCCTTCTTTGGTTTCTTCCCCTCCTCTGCCATCATCCTCGCCTGTAAAGAGAAGAATTCAGAGGTTAGATTCCCCCCCCCCACTTTTCACAAATAACACATTTGTTGGACAGCCTACAAGCTGAACACAGATGGCAAGGGTGGGGGAAGAATCTAGCCTTCATAGACTTGAGGCAGGACGGACACTTCTGAAAAGACGGATACGAAGACAATGAGTATGACAGTCTCAAAGCCTTGATAATGGATCTTTTAAGAAGAAACCAAAACAACCACGAGAGAAGACTCCACTATTACGACCACCCTGACGGGACAGGCGACTTCTCTAGTTAATAACTCCAAATACAACCAGAACCCCATTCTTTTTAGATTAAGAGAGAGAGAGAAAGAACATGACTATCTAGATATCTCTCTACACTTCTTAATAAACAGGGGATGAACACATCACCGACTTCTCCAAACTAAGATTATGACATCAAGGAAAGAGAAACTCTGGTTGATTATGACATCAAACCTCACTATGCAAAAGCTCCTACCAGGAGAGGGGACGTCAGATTTATGTAAGAAATATCTAGATCTCCAGACATTCTCAGCTCTCGACTAATATAATATTAAATTATATATACTCGAGAACCCATGCACACGCAAGAGAGAAAATAGTGCAATAGCAAACGGCAGCAGAAAATGTAATTATTTTCAAATAATCATGCGCCATAATTAATAACTCCCTTAGCCTGGGCACAGGCAACCATCCTCTTGTGCAGGAAACACGTCCATCCATCCGCCGAGACTCCTCTTCCAGAAGAACTGATGAGGGGGGATGGGACAAAAGGAAGGAGATATTTTATTTATTAATATATTATATCTCCAACCCTTAGACATATCACGATGATAAGTCATCCTGGAACGTGAACACCTTCCAGAGAAGACCAGGCAACCTTGTATAGACACAAGACCGACCTGTAAGCATAAAACACAAGAGTTTATTAGCCCTAGGCGCTGGGAAAAAATTTACAAGGATTCCCAGCGCCTGAAAACGCGGTACCGCCGAAAACGGCCGCTACGAAAACCGGTAGCACACGAAAGTTACAAGTCTCAAATAAAAGCCAGGAACAATGTCACCTTGGATGATGACGAGGAGGGCTCCTCTGACATTTTCGCATCAGCCATGATAGATTTGGATGTATTGTTCTCTTATGAATTCAGAAAAGCGCCTGTAAGGAATTTCCACCAGTTGCTTCCAGCCAATATATTAGAAAACGGAAGTACCGGTGTGCGCATGCGCAGAGGGTGGTGTTTGTCATGTGCATGACTGTGTACTTCCACCTGCCCATTAGGGGCACCTAACTTTTTATAATTCTGAATATTATTGAATTTAGAGCCGATATACTAGTATATCAAGAGTGTTAGGGAGGTAAGTATGTTCTCATGATGTGAAATTATCAGTCTAAGATTTGCACCCAAAAAATTTACCAATCAAAATTCTGCATATAAATTCTGAAGCCTAGACTAATAAGGTCCTTCCACCCAAATTAGGTTGAAATCTGCGAAGTAGTTAATGAGGAGTACTGCTTTAGCAATTTCTCATAAATTTGTTATAAATTCTAAGATTTTCACCCAAAAGATTTATCAATCAAAATTCTGTGTACAAGTTGTGAAGCCTACTACAATAGGATGAATCAAATGTCTGACAATTTCTAAAATTCTTGAAGCTTACCGTATTTCACTTAATTGAAGCCTATGCTCTAATAGAAGCCCACCCCTAACTTTGACATATGAGAGCCAATGATTTCTTAGCAGTTTCAAAACAGCAAAACTCTGTATTAGAAACCCACCCCTTAACTCAGCAATTTTCATAAAAAAAAATTTTTTTAAGAGCAAATTTGTAAGAATAGCGTGTATAATAATAACCATCGTGTCACAGGGTGTGTTTGCTTCACACCGATCTCTGCCGTGATACATTTCCGGCCCCTCTAGAAGTCAATACAGGTCTCGGATTTGTAAATCTCGACCACCTATTAGATTAATACTAATAGTAGGCCATGTATGTTCAAGATATAATAGTTTATTTTACACTTTTGTAGTCAAAATGCGCGTAAAACACACACAGTCTTGGCATGATTAAATACCTTTCCTATAAATATATTTTTAGACCAAATTTATGTACCAAACAAGCAGTATTGCGCATCAATTTTGTAATGCCGATCAACATTAAATGATCCAAAATGAATTATTACAAATGACAATATAGCCGGCTTCTTATATTGGCTCTTTTGCAATTGGAGGCGGCATGTTCTCGCGAGATATTATAAGCTAACGGGAGTCTATCAAACGGGTACCCATTATTCAGATCAGTATGATACTCAGCTCCTATTGCGCAATGATAATATATAGAAATTTCTGAGTTCCGAGTCCCCGATTCCAGAATATTTATATCCGAGTACTCACTTTAAAATAAACTCTTCAATTGGAGGCGAATTACATGATTTGTATTTTTTTGCGACGCCATTTTATATCAAATTGTGGATTAATTTTGATGCAATAAATGACTTTTATTAAAGGATACACAATATTTAGGCACTCAAATAAAATAATTTCACTTCCCTGGTGATGTTTTGAGGTATACATTAAACATAGGTGTAGGCGGTGGGAATTTTTACGGGAGAAATTGCGTTGAATTTCTGTGGTATCAGTTTTAGAAAACTCTCTAATATAAGCCCACCCCCTTTCTCAGAGATGTTGGGTTGGAAATTGAACACCTCTTGTCCTAATAGATGCCTAGGCTTCAATTAAGTGAAATACAGTAGACTAATAGGGTCCTTCCAGCCAAATTAGGTTGAAATCTCCGAAGTGGTTAATGACGTGTAGCGCTTTGGCAATTTCCGGTCAATTTGTCATAAAATCTAAGATTTTCACCCAAGAAAATTACCAATAACAATTTGGTATACAAGTTCTGAAGCTTACTACAAATGCGTGAATCAAATGCTTATTGAAAAATTCTAACATTCTTTAGTTCTTAAAAAGGAGAGAAAACTTGACTTACCTTGTAAAGGTATGGAAAAAAATTTAAATTATGCTAATTAGGATTTAGACTGGATACAATGATGGTATAGAACACATTTGTAAGGTTTTATTGAGATAGGATAAGCCTTTGATGAAGCAAATGTACATTGGGAAAATTGTAACATTCTGGATGCTGCTGCATACCATCTGGATAGCTATGTCGAGTCATCCTATGCTTTGCATAGGAGTTGACAAAAATAAAGGGCTAAACCACAATAATCATCATGAGCATAGATCCTGGTAGTCATTTGAGTCATACAGTACAACTCAGAAATAACATAAAATGTTTCCAAAACAAAATAAAATTGAACTGTTTGATATCTTGGGCGTAATTGAATTGGAAAACATTGTTGCCTTCCAATCCAATTATGCTCAAAATATTCAACAGAAACTTTCTTATTAATGAACATGTTTCTGTTTTTCTTTTTGAACCATTTTAGCTTATTTATGGCCTGTACTGTACCAAACAACTTTAGTTCAGGTTATAAATAAGTTAACATGGTTCGAAAATGTTTAGGTGTATCTGTGCATACTACATAACTTTCAGATGGAGTAAAATGTATTTACATATACCACTAACACTACTTTTTCTAAGAAAATTACAGTAGAGATTCTTACCCAGAGATGGCTTTTTACAGATGTAATAGCTAACCCCTTTGTTAGCACACATAACACTGTTCCAGTGGGCCGTGGAGTGTAAACTTAGAACAGTGATCACAGTACACCGAAACAGGTTCATAGGTGAGGGTTGAGGTGTGGCTGTCTCAGATGGCTGATCAACCAGCAGCTGCCTAAGAATACAGAATTTAAAAGAAAGCCTTAATACATATTATATACATGTGGTAGAAACAAAATCAAAATAAGAGCTTATTATTAAAAAGAAGAGGCACATGGCGACTGCATCGCTCTAGTAACCTGGAACATTGGCTAGTCAGATTTTTGTATATAAACCTTTCATATGATTTCCCGCACTTTCAGAATCTCCAGGATGGCTACTGGAACTGAGAAAGGCCTAAAGCATTTAACATGAAAGAGAAATTTGTTTTAAAAAGCGAAACAGTAGCTGGAAAAAAGTGTACAAGCCAGGATGACTGTCAACCAAATTGACCACTCAGCTCCATTTTAACAACCTGAAATCTGATTCAAGAGAATGAAGTCACATCTCTCGCCCATGCAAACATTATCACGTTCACTGTCAAAATCCATGAACAAACAAAAGCTCGATTTTCAAATGGTCTGCTAAAACAGTCTGATTGGTCGATGGTGGTCATGTTTTTTAATGCACTAACTTCCCTTGAACAAACCTGAATGGCCCGTAGTCCTTAATCATACTTCCCAGATTTCAGGCAGATCCATTCAGCGATTCGGGATAA
>JAVVLW010004920.1:0-21219 GCA_034401795.1 Chaetoderma sp. LZ-2023a
TTGATCTCTTGGCCACATTTAAGCATTACAGATCATTATCAGGAAACTTTTAAACATCTGCAAATATTCACCCGGGTACCAAAAGGTAGCCGTGGGCTTTGCGGGTAGCTAATCCACAAATCCCATATTTACAAGCTGTATATGAGATTATCACCAGCCCTATATGAGATTACCACCAGCCGTATGTGAGGTTATCAACAGACGTATGTGAGATTATCACCAGCCGTATATGGGATTATAACCAGCTGTATATGAGATTATCACCAGCCGTATATGAGATTATAACCAGCTGTATATGAGATTATCACCAACCCTATATGAGATTATCACCAGCCGTATATGAGATTGTCACCAGCTGTATATGAGATTATCACCAGCCCTAAACGAGATTATCACCAGCCGTATATGAGATTATCACCAGATGTACATAAGATTATTATCAGACGTGTATGAGATTATCACCAGCCGTATATGAGATTATCACCAGCCGTACATGGGATTATCACCAGCTGCATATGAGATTACCCCCAGACGTATATGAGATTATCACCAGCCGTACAAGAGATTATCCCCAGCCGTATATGAGATTATCACTAGCCGTATATTAGATTATAACCAGCTGTATATGAGATAATCACCCGCCGTATATGGGATTATCGCCAGCCCTATATGACATTACCACCAGCCGTATATGAGATTGTCACCAGCCGTATATGAGATTATCACCAGCCCTATATGAGATTATCACCAGCCATATGTGAGATTATCACCAGCCCTATATGAGATTATCACCAGCCGTATATGAGATTGTCACCAGCCGTATATGAGATTATCACCAGCCCTATATGAGATTATCGCCAGCCGTATATGAGATTATCAGCAGGCATTTTTGAGACTATCATATCTAATTGTTGAGCTTATCATCAGCCGTTTTTAGATAACAACCAGCCATCTTTGTGATTAGCATTAGCCATATTTGAGAGTATCAACACCAATATCTGAAATTGCTGTTAAACATCGTTGAGATTATCATAAGAATTATTGGAGTTATCATCACCCATCTTTGAGCTTATAGTCAGCCACCTTTGAGTGAACATATTGGGATCACCCTATGCTTATTTGGAAGCCATCCTTAAACACACAGGTAACAGTATCCACCAGCGCATGCATTAATTGCTGTCGTATAACGCAAAGAACTAATAAATTGGCATATACGTTCTACACAGCATTGTGGTTGTGTCCAAATATATTTATACTGCTATTGAGCTCATTTCAGTATGCTTGATTGTCTCCCTCCCTACATTCCCCTCTGGCGCGCTCTCCACCCACCCACCCACCCTGCCCTCCCTCCCTCCCTCTCTCTCTCTCTCTCTCCCTCTCTCTCTCTATCTATCTATCTATCTATCTAGCTATCTATCTATCTCTCTTCTACTCCCCGTGCTCTCCCCCCTCTCTCTCTCCCTGCCCTCTCTCTATTTGGATTTCATCCCAAAAAACGAAGAAAAGGAACGTTAGAACGAATAATTGATTGTATCTTGGAAAAAAGTGTTGGCAGTGATCGTAATAGCTGTATTCACGTGCCTGTTACGTATAGATGTATTCCTGTGGCGTATCATAAAGAATAGATTGCATCATGCTATTTATAGTGTGCTCGTACCAGGCTGGCACCGGAGCATTATTGTGTGGTAAAAATACCAGCAGAGCGGACATAATTAATGATATGATCAATGAAAACTCGTTATGGTATGATATAAATTCATATAGTGGATGACGAAGGAAATGGCTTGGTAGATTGCGATGGTAATAGTCTCTAATCATAGAGTTCTATATTGGTGAATGACGTTAACGCTTGGCACGTTATTAATGGGCCATGCATAACATAATGCAACATTCATACGCCACTGCAAGACACAGTGGTCAAAAGCGAAGAAGGACTGATTGCAGCTGTAGGATGCTTCTACTACTACAGCCGCAGAATACAGTAATCATACATACTGCATGAATACTATCTGAGCATGTACCGTATCCATTGAGGGCTATTGTTGTATATGTCATTTATTTTCATTGTGCGAATGTATGCATAATTTAACAAGAGATTATGACACGTCTCAATTTGTTTATGTTCAACTTTCTCTTAATCAGAATGATGGCTGGATATGAAACAGCGTCAGGACGATGGCTGGATATGACAGAGCATCAGAACCATGGCTGGATGTGAGACAGCATCAAAATGATGGCTGGATATGAGACAGCATCAGAATGATGGCTGGGTATGAAACAGCATCAACATGATGGCTGGATATGAAACAACATCAAAATGGTGGCTGAATGTGAAAGAGCATCAGAATGATGGCTGGATATGAAACAATATCAAAATGATGTCTGGACGTGAGACAGCATCAGAATAATGGCTGGATATGAAACAGCATCAAAATGATGGCTGGATATAAAATAGCATCAGAATGATGGCTGGATGTGAGACAGCATCAGAATGATGGCTGGATATGAAACAACGGGACACACTGTGTGAGAAGCATTTTATTCTTGAACATAAAAGTACAATGCTGGCGCAATACAAACTAACTTGATGCCACCTTCAAGACGTGCCCATTATAACAGCCATCTTGAATTCAAAATGTCCACGTCCATCCGTATGTGTAACAAGATAATAATCACACAAAAAATACACCAAAATCCAAATTAAAACTCTATAGATGTTTTCTGTTGCTGAATCTTTTCTGAATTATAGTAGTAGTATTTTTCACACTTTCGTGAATTTGAATGTAGTAAATAGCTGACAACATGATACATTTGGATAAGTTTTGAAATACTAATTAGTAGGATGGTGGTTGATCTAGGTTGATATTAGGTGAGGAATGTTTGTTGTCAGTGACCCAGTCATTGGGAACACATTGTGATCACCCAGCCCCAATGGTGTTAGCACTGGCTCCACGTGAAGTTTATATATCGGGGATATTTTCTTTTGGACGAACCCAGATGGAATGAATGGATCCACGTTTAGCTTGCCACGCCCATCTTTAGCTAAGCGCCACCAAGCTCCACCAATGCTTTGTGCGTGCTGGGATCAATTTATATACCGTGCATCCTGAATCAGAAAAACGTCTCTTTTGTTATTAATAAGAGATTAAACAGATTCCGAATAATTAAATTGCTTTTCAGGCTGGTTTATCTTTAAAATTTGAACTTTAATTGAACTATAAGTCAGTGCCTCAATTTTAGAGTTGTTCACAGCCGTTGGAGATTTTGAACCCAATGGAGGAATCCAATTTTATCAATGTCCCGTCCCACCCATCTCTAGCTAGGCTCCACCCATGCTTTGCCCGGGTTGGGATAGATCGATCCCTGAACTCCCTGACTATCAATTTCCAGAAAACTATACAGATAAGATGTTGAATATTTTGAAACTAATTTGACTGAGTGCTGTTGCTGCCTACACCGGACGTACGTATGGGAATACAGAAAGACAAACTGGCAGGATTATCTCAGACTAATCAGTGTCTTATAACCCATTTGATATTCGGAAATAATAGCTTAAATAATCGATAGCTCTGAATCAAGACCTATGTAAATAAAATGTCTATCATATCTGGAACCTCAAACTAAGCCTCATTCGAAGTCACAAAGTCTGTCAACAACCTTTAACAAATGCTACAATATGGAACGAAGTAAATTCTTATATTCTTGATTCCGATAGTAGGGCTACCTGAACGTGAACGCGTTTCGACATTACACTTTGCTAATATCCTAATTATCCTTACAAGCTGTGGCGTATATGACTACTATGATACTTAAACCGTAGAAGCTAAATCTTGTAAAAATTACAAAATATTTGCTTATTGACTGCCCATTTGCAGGCCAATGTGAAACTAATTTTGAAAATTTTCAACTGGAATGACTGGCTCGATTTACTGAGCCATCCATTCCAGTCTTAAGTTTTAAAAAAAACAGGCCTGGAAATGAGCAGTCCTCAGGACCACTGTAGAGGTAAGTTTCTGTGGGATTCGTCATGAAGGGTTAATGATGAACTTAAGACAAGTCACATCACTCATATGTCAACAAGATGTCATATTTTCACGAGGAGAATAGATCTGTAGTTTCTACCAATGTCTTTCCCAATAATGAAATCGATGGTAGGCATATACGCTGCCTCTATAATTTCACAATTCAGCATAGAGTTTCGCATCGTAATAAACCAGATCTGGAGATTATTCTGAACATGTGGTGTCGCCTTTGATTTATCACATTCACTTGATTTCTCTCAGTAAATAAAAAATGTGTCTCACATCTCTGTGTTGCATGCAGCATAGTAAGGAACGAAATGTGAAAATATTCTCTATCCTGGGAATAATATGACAAATAGACGTATGGGCGGACTCAATTTTAGCTCTGATCGTCTATTTCTTACTACGCTACGCCCACAATTGACATTTCCGGTGTATCCATCAATCGTCTGACGCAATATGACCCATAATCATTCATAGTCTCGCTGATGATGACGTCATAATTAATTATGGCATGAATGACTCGATATAGTCCCACTTTAACGCTTAATATCCCGACACGTTGTACGAGTTGTATGTATTTACTATTTAATAAACATTATGTTGAATATTTTGAAATTACTTTGACTGGGTAAGATGTTACCTATGACAGCAACAGCGCCCAGTCAAATTAGTTTCAAAAATATTCAACGGCATGTTTATTAAGTAGTAAAGAGAGACAATTCGTACAACAACACTTAGTCCGTCATCAATTAATCGCTCATGACGGACTTATCTACGTCATTTGTAATTATGACGTCGTCCTATCCATCCCGTAGTTGATTATGACGTCATATGAGTGAATGGGAAATTGGAAAGGGCTATTACACACAGAATTGCCAAACATAGTCATGCCCAGATAAAGGCCACAATGCTTCATCACCGCAGAAAAGGGGGTCGGCTGAAAAACTCCGCTTCTTCCTTCAAAATCGTTATATATTTAACCCTTTGATCCCTGAATTCCAAGATTCTTAGTTTCAAAATAGTGATTTTTCGTATTTGGTCTTTTGAGTTCAAAGGGTTAAGCTTCTGAAATCCCCATATATCTCAATTTAGAGGCAACTATGAACAAACGATTGAATATTTTAAAACTTTTTGACGGAAAGATGCTGCTTCCTATGGCAGCAACATCTTCCCGCCAAACTAGTTTCTTAATATGATGCAGACAGGGTTCCGTCCGCTGAACATTTAGAGCCATACGGCCAGTCATCAAGATGAGGGAGCGTTGATCTGTGATCTGGCTTTTCAATAGGGCTGATGTATGCTGGGATACAGTTAATTATTCATGTAAATTCCACATTCTAGTGCACATGCACGCATCATATATATATATAGTCAGCAGTCTATGAACAAGGAAATTCGATTATACGAGCATAGCTTAATAGATAAAATTAAGCCTCAACATTACAGTGTTTACGAGATCGAGTATTTGGAAATCCTGTCAGGGCCCAAGGGGCATGTTTAGCACCGCCACAACATGCATACATAGAAAGCCAGATAAAGGCAAGGGCTAACAGGACCCCGAAAAATAACAGACCCCAAAATTAGATTTTGACGTATACATAATTAATTTCTTATATTTGGTCTGCTCAGTTGAAATGGTTAGTGTACTAGCGACAGAAGCAACAGCAGCGGCGGCGCCGGTGGCGGCAACAGTAACAGCAGCAGCCACAGTAGAAGGGGGAGCAGAAGCAGCAGCAACAGCAGCAGTAGCATTACATATAATTAAATGGGAATTGTGTTATCAATATTTATTCAGGAATGTATATTAGACAGATTCTGTTGAATTGATTGAGAAGTAAGAAAACAGATATAGAAATGGTAGGCTGCTTTAGCATCATATTCTGGCAATGTGCAACTATAAGCAGGTACAATGGATGGATCCGATCTATCGCTCAAGAATATGCCATCATAATCAATTTCATCTCATATAATCTGACGTCACAATCAAGATGCATAATGAATGATTTATTTAGCCTCATAATGAAAATTTGAATAGTCCGTCGAGTGTACGAATTGTGTATGTCTTTGATGAATATACTATTTAAAAAGCATTCAACAGTTTGCCAGCATAGTTACCTAGAACATGGGATTCTGCGAATACAGGATTCAAAGGATATAAATCTATCCTACCACACCCCAAGCATGGGGAGAGCTTAACAGTAAATGGGCGGGGCAATGACTGTCTGAATGCTAGTTAATTTGCAATATAGTAAACAGTCTGCTTAATAATTTGAATCTAATTTGACTGGAATTTGTTGGTGCCATAGTCGAATCAGTTTCAAAGTATTCAACAGCTTAAATGCACAGTGTACTGACCTTGAGGCCATGAGGAAGCCAGAGATCAAAGTTTTATAATTCTCTTAATATCGATTCAGGCGTTCGTACAAAGTGGGTGGAGATTAGCTAGAAGTAGGCGGGGCATAGATAGAAATGAATCCCATCCATTTCGGGCTTCAGAGATAAACTACATACTAAGATCGCCCCATGCAGCTAAATCAGATAACACAAAAAGGTATTTTATTTAGACGCTCTCTTATTGACATCAATCTTGTGTGCGCGGGAAAGATAATACTGATAAGCAACTTAGTCTATCTGTCTAAGGCATCCTGACTAAATTGGACGCTAGAATATTCAAGATATACGTTCGCCGACAGACTAATCTGTGCACAGTCTACTTCACGCCATGTTTGAAAAGGTCACGTCTCAATACATCATGAAGGAACTGTCAAATAAATCTAACGTAGCGGTTTTATATGTTTAGATTGAATGTGTATGTGTATTGTATTAATCAGGATGTCTACCCATTTCGTGAACATATTCTACAGAAAATAGACCCTATAATGACACAGTGCATGGCCCTAAGTCATACATTATATTCATGTGGTATTCTTCTGTAAATGTAAGTCAGCATGCGTGTTTTATATCCATTATTCGCCGATATTTCCGGAAAGGTCTTGTTACCAGTTCTTCTGTCATGCGTTTGGGTTATTTTTGGCCAAATAGTCGTCGTGATTGATATTGTGACTAACATTTTCAAAAAAATTATACTTTTCATCACTGTTCGGTCCGAATATTCGACGATTCGAATATTCATTCAAATAGCTCAATATCAACGAATAATCCTACAGCATACGAATATTGGAATATTCATGAGAAATTATGAACTTGCCTTAAATTGGATTGAAACCAAAATTTCATTTTCAAAATGGCTGCAAAATGTTGTTTGGTCAGATCTATGTAGAACTTCGTCAATTTCTAGGTCCTATATTGAGTGGATTTGGTATTAAACATCGGCGAATAAAGGATATAAAACACGCATGCTGACTTACATTTACAGAAGAATACCACATGAATATAATGTATGACTTAGGGCCATGCACCATGTCATTATAGGGTCTATTTTCCGTGGAATATGATCAGTAAATGGGCGGACATCCTGATTAATACAATAAACGTACAATCTAAGCACACAAAACCCGATACGTTAGATTTAGTCGACAGTTCCTGTTCATGATGTATTGAGACGTGACCTTTTCAAACATGGCGTGAAGTAGACTGTGCACAGATTAGTCTGTCAGCGAATGTATGTCTTGAATATTCTAGCATACAATTTGGTCAGGATGCCTCAGACAGATAGACTAAGTTGCTTATCAGTATTATCTGATTTAGCTACTTGACGCGATCTCTGTATGTAGTTTATCTCTGAAGCCCGAAATGGATGGGATTCATTTCTATCTATGCCCCGCCTACTTCTAGCTAAGCTTCACTCACATTGTACAAATACTCGAATCGATATTAAGAGATTTATAAAACTTTGATCTCTGGCTTCCTCATGGCCTCAAGGTCAGGAGACTGTGCATTTAAGCTGTTGACTACTTTGAAACTGATTCGACTATGGCACCAACAGCTTCCAGTCAAATTAGATTCAAATTATTAAGCAGACTGTTTACTTTATTGCAAATTAGCTAGTATTCAGACAGCCATTGCCCCGCCCATCTACTGTTAAGCTCTTCCCATGCTTTGGGTGTGGTAGGATAGATTTATATACTTTGAACTCTGAATCCCAGAATCCCATTTCCGAGGTAACTATGCTGGCAAGCTGTTGAATGCTTATTACATAGTATATTCATCAAAGACATACACAATTCTTACACTCGACGAACTATTCAAATTTTCATTATGAGGCTGAATAAACCATTCATTATGCATTTTGATTATGACGTTGGTCTATATGAGATGACATTGATTATGATGGCATATCCTTAAGGGATTGATCGATCCATCCATTGTTCATGCTTATAGTTGTACATTAACAGAATATGATGCTATATAGGCCTACCATTTCTATATCTGTTCTCTTACTTCTCAAACAATTCAACAGAATCTGTCTAATATACATTCCTGAATATAGATTGATAACACAATTCCCATTTAATTATATATAATTAAATGGGAATTGTGTTATCAAGTTTTATTCAAGGAAAGATAACTAGATGGCATCACTAGCTAGTGAACACGTCATGATTAAAAAGCTACATTCAGATATCTCATACAAAAGGAGTCACTGACCACAAAGTCTCACACGTGACCACAATGTGGTGCATGATAGCAAACGGTGTGTATGATGGCTACAATTAGTGCATAACCTCACCTCAACAGACAGATCACATTGCCAGGAGCCACCGCCTAGACACACAACCCTAATTAGTAGGAGAGAATTATTTTATAAATTGACGTCAATTATTCATAACATAGACTGCATCCCTATTCCACACTTCATATATTATTAAAGCACCCGTATCTGTTTAACTTGTTCAACCATCCAGGCTTTTATGGGGCTTTACATCCCAATACCATATACAAGGATATTCGGCTGGATGAGACCAACTGCTTAATGTCAGAAGGACGTTGATTTTTACATTGGTAGACCTACTTGAACGCTGCAGGTGGGTGGGCGGAGCAGATAAATGAGAAGGGAAAGAGATTACCCACGTTTCTAACTAAATATAGTAAGAAGACGGATCAGAGACACTTCTGTATGCAAAGCCTGATTAACCTTCTGTGGGTCGCTGGGCTAATTGGTTGTGTGGGGTGTGTGCTTATCAGCTGGGTCAATGAGGAAATATATATAGCGGCTGCGGCTCTGCTGCTGCTGCTGCTGCTGCTACTCCTCCTCCTCCTACTACTACTGCTGCCACTGCTACTGCTGCTGCTGCTGCTGCTACTACTGCTACTGCTGCTACTGCTACTGCTACTGCTACTGCTACTGCTACTGCTACTGCTACTGCTACTGCTGCCGCTGCCGCTGCTACTACTGCTACTGCTACTGCTGCTACTGCTACTGCTACTGCTACTGCTACTGCTGCTGTTGCTGCTGCTGCTGCTGCTGCTGCTGCTGTTGTTGTTGTTCCCCCCACCGCTGCTGTAGCTGCTGTCGCTAGTACACTAACCCTTTCAACTGAGCAAACCAAATATAAGAAATTAATTACATATATGTCAAAATTCAGCTTCCGGTCAAATTGGTTCCAAAATACCTTAAGTGTATCATGATTGTGGTAAAAGTGGTATACTGCGATTAAAGGGTTCAAATGAGTAAAATGCTATAATTCTTATTTTATTTTGGGGGTCACTTATTTTTCCTGTTAGCCCTTGCCTTTATCCGGCTCTGCTTGTATGCATGTTGCGCGCGGCGCTAAACATGGCCCTAATTGGGCCGTGACAGGATGTTAGCTTCATATCAAACCATCCACGCTGGTATAGTCAACTGTTCCAAGTACTCCATCTGGTAAATGCTGTAATGTTGAGGCTTAATTTTCTCTATTAAGCTATGTTCGTATAATCGATTTTCATTGTTCATAGAATGCCGACTAGATATATATGATGCGTGCATGTGCACTAGAAAGCGGAATTTACATGAACTGTATCTGAGCAAACATCAGCCCTATTGAAAAGTCAGATCATAGATCAACGCGCCCTCATCTTAATGACTGGCTATATGGCCCTAAATGTTACACGAACAGTGTCTGTATCATATTAAGAAACTAATCTGGCGGGAAGATGTTGCTGCCATAGGCAGCAGCATCTTCCCGTCAAAATGTTTTTAAAATATTCAATCATTTGTTCATAGTTGCCTTTAAATTGAGATATATGGGGACTTCAGATACTTAGCCTTTTGAGCCCAAAAGATCAAATACGCAAAATCACTTACAATACAAGTACTGGCGGCTGTGGCAGCTTGTGGCAGGAACAGGTTCCTGTCAAGTTAGTTTTAGAGTATTCAACAGCTTACCTACAGAGCTTTCTTGAAATTAAGAATCTGGGAATTCAGGGTTCAAATGGTTAAATATATAACGATTTTGAAGGAAGAAGCGGAGTTCTTCAGCCGACACCCTTTTCCGCGGTGATGAAGCATTGTGGCCTTTATATGGGCATGACTATGTTTGGAAAGTATGCTGTCTGGCCATCAGTGTCCAGTGATGGTGCGTAGGTGTTTGCTGTGGCATGCATCGAGTTTGTCTAGAGCTGCCTTTGGAGCTGCCCAGCTGTTACAGTTATACAGCATCAAGGATACGCAGGTTGCATTGTATAAACGCAGCCCTTTAATCAAGGGCATCTTTGATCTACGAATCCATAGCTTCCAGAAGGACTGGAAAGCTATGTTCCCCATGACGCAGCATGCAACGATGCACTATACAAGATGTGTAATACATCGCGCTGTCTGTAAAAGTCGCCCAGCAAAGATGGTCCATGTTTGGCCATGTGCTAAGGATGCCAGAAGAGACGCCAGCACAGAGAGCCTTGGAATTCGCCCTACCCGGAGCCAGCAAATACAAAGCCAGGAGAGGACGGCATTGCATAAATCTGCTAAGCGTGACCTCAAGAAAGCAGGACTCGGTACACTCAAGTCAAGAATGAACCTGAGGAGGCTAAGGATTTCGGCTGAGGACAAGACACAGTGGGCAAAAGCAAAGAAGGACTGATTGCAGCTGTAGGATGTTTCTAGCCGCAGAATACAATAATCATAATACTCTGTTTGACAATTCTGTGTGTAATGTACCTTCCCAGTTTACCATTAAGGATATGACGTCATAATCAACTACGTGATGGATACGACGACGTCATAATCACAAATGACGTAGATAAGTCCGTCACGAACGATTAATTGATGACGGACTAATCGTTGTTGTACAAATTGTATCTCTTTACTATTAATAAACATGCCATTGAATATTTTTTAAACTAATTTGACTGGCCGCTTTTGCTGCCATAGGGAACATCTTACCATGTCAAAGTAGTTTCAAAATATTCAACATAATGTTTATTTGATGGTAAATACATACAATTCGTACAACGTGTCGCTCTATTAAGCGTTAAAAAGGACAAAATCGAGTCATTCATGGCATAATTAATTATGACGTCATCTTCAACTTCACTATAGATGATTATGGGGTCATATGGCGTCAGACGATGGATGGATAAACTGGAAATGCCAATTGTGGGCGTAGCATAGCTAGAAATTGAGGGCCAGAGCTAAAGATGAGTCCGCCCATACGTCTATTTGTCATATTATTACCCGGATGGTGAATATTTCCACGCTTCGTTCCTTATTATGCTGCATACAAGACAGAGATGTGAGCAGATGTCATGTCGGATACTTAGCATACCGGTCAGTGTATGCATTTCATTGCACACGTTTAATAATACATAAATCTTGGAAACAATTTTTATTAACTAAGAGAAATCAAGTGAACGTCATAAATCAAAGGCGTTCCATATTGTGGCATTTGTTAAGGGTTGTTGACAGATTTTGTGGCTTTGAATGAGGCTTAGTTTGAGGTTCCAGATATGATAGACATTTTATTTACATAGGTCTTGATTCAGAGCTATGAATTATTTAAGCTATTATTGCCGAATATCAAATGGCTTACATGACACTGAGAAGTCTGAGATAACTCTGTCTGTTTGTCTTTCTGTATTTCCATACGTCCGTCCGGTGTAGGCAGCAACAGCACCCAGTCAAATTAGTTTCAAAATATTCAACATCTTATCTGTTTAGTGTTCTGGAAATTGATAGTCAGGGAGTTCAGGGAGCCATCTACCCCAACCTGGGCAAAGCGTGGGTGGAGCTTAGCTAAAGATGGGTGGGGCATTGATAAAATTGGAGTCCTCCATTGGGTTCAAAATCTCAAACAGTTTTGAACAACTATGAAATTGAGGAACTGACTAATAGTTCAAAGAAACTTCAAATTCTAACGATAACCCATTCTGAAAAGCAATTTATTTATTCAGAATCTATTTTATCTCTTATTCATAACAAAAGATATGTTTTTCTGATGGCACTGATAGCACATGGAATACATTTTCGCAATTTAAGATTTGCAAATATGCTTGGAGTGGGAAGAAAGCGTGTACCGCTTGAGCAATGGGATCAGGATGTTCATTCTCGGCCCCTTCCCGCGGTCGTTTCCGCAAAGAATGGATGACTCCGATCTGTTGGTCAGGTATATGACGTCATAACCAATTCCGTCACATGTTGGCTGACGAGGCTGACGAGACAACCGTAATTGACAAAGAATACTCCGTTATGATCCTGGAATAGTCAGTCAGTTACCATTTAATAAGCATTCTGTTGACTATTTGAAAATTAATTTGACCGTGCATTGTGGCTTCCATATGCAGCAACAGCCCCTAATCAAATTAGTTTCAAAATATTCAACAGGTTAGTGGCATAGTTACAATGAAAATGGAATTCTGGTGATTCAGGATGCACAGTATATAAATTGATCTCAGTACAACACAAAGCATTGGTGGAGCTTAGTGGAGCTTAGCTAAAGATGGGCGGGGCAAGATAAAAGTGGATCCATCCATTCAATCTGGATTGTCCTCTGAGAAAATATCCCAGATATATAAACTTCACGTGGGGCCAGTGCTAACACCTATGGGGCTGGGTGTTCACAATGTGTTCCCAATCGATGGGTCACTGACAACAACCATTCCTCACGTAATATCAACCCAGACCAACCACCAACCTACTAATTAGTATTTTAAAACGTGTACAAACGTATCATGTTTTCAGCTATTTACTACATTCAAATTCACGAAAGTGTGAAAAATAATAATACTATAATTCAGAAAAGAATCAGCAACAGAAAACATCTATAGAGTTTAAATTTGAATGTTGGTGTATTTTTTGTTTGATTATTATTTTGTTACACATAAGGATGGACGTGGGAATTTTAAATTCAAGATGGCAGTTACAATGGGCGCGTCTTGAAGGTGGCATCAAGTTAGTTTGCATTGCACCAGCATTGTACTTTTATGTTCAAGAATAAAATGCTTCTCACACAGTGTGTCCCGTTGTTTTATATCCAGCCATCATTCTGATGCTGTTTCATATCCAGCCATCATTCTGATGCTGTTTCATATCCAGCCATCATTCTGATGCTGTCCCACACCCAACCATCGTACTGATGCTGTCTCACATCCAGCGATCGTTCTGATGTTGTTTCATATCCAGCCATCGTTCCGATGTTGTTGCACATCAAGCCATCGTTCTGATGCTGTTTCATATCCAGCCATCATTTAATGCTGTCTCACAGCCAGCCATCGTTCTGATGCTGTTTCATATCCAGCCACCATGCTGAGGCTGCCTCACATCCAACCATCGTTCTGATACTGTCTCATATCCAGCCATCGTTCTGATGCTGTCTCATATCCAGCCATCGTTCTGATGCTGTTTCATATCCAGCCATCATTCTGATGCTGTTTCATATCGAGACATCATTCTAATGCTGTTTCATATCCAGCCATCATGGGAAGGAGGGAGAGAGAGTGAGAGAGAGAGAGAGAGAGAGAGAGAGATCAGAAGGGGGTGAGAGGGAGAGGAGAGCGAAGTGTGTGGGGTGGGGGTTGCAGATAAAGTGAAAGTGTGTGTGTGAGAGAGAGAGAGAGAGAGAGAGAGAGAGAGAGAGAGAGAGAGAGAGAGAGAGAGAGAGAGAGAGAGAGAGAGAGAATGGAGGGATAGAGGAGGATGTGGGAGAGGGAAAAAGGGAGAGAGAGAGTGAGAAAGGAGAGAGGTAGTGGGAAGGCCATACAACGAGAGAGAGAGAGAGAGAGAGAGAGAGAGAGAGAGAGAGAGAGAGAGAGAGAGAGAGATAGGGAGAGAGAGAGAACGAGAGAGAGGGAGGAAGAGAGAGAGAGAGAGAAATAGGGAGAGAGAGAGAGAGAACGAGAGAGAGAGAGAGAGAGAGAGAGAAATAGGGAAAGAGAGAGAGAGAACGAGAGAGAGAGAGAGAACGAGAGAGAGGGAGGGAGAGAGAGAGAGAGAGAGAGAGAATGAGAGAACGAGAGAGACGATGAGCGAGCTGAATATTTTGGACGATGATTGTACAAGATGGTGGATAACTGTAAATAGACTAAAGTAATGGCTTTCGAGAAGCTGACAGTTTAAGCCATATATGATCAATTCAGACATGGGCCAAACACAGCGGATGTCGTAAGGGAATAAAAATATGTGGGGATATGTTCCACTTTATCATGGTCCTTTGTTTTAACACAAAAGTGTCTAGCAGAGCAATCACAAAATGCAATAATTGCGTTGAAAAGATATGACAAGTAAATTGGTAACTTGACAGCCAGCCAATGTGATTTATTAGATAAATTGTTATGGACTTGAACTGTGGGCGTGGCAATCGCATTTTGACATCGAAAAATGCATTTACAACTTTGTAGACAGGTGCTGAATATAATGCAAACAACATCCAATAGTCTGGTTTATGGAGAATTAGGAAGGGCTCGCTGCAGCTGACCAGAGAAATGGGGTTGCAGAACTGTGATTCAATATCGCAGAAGCTCAAGCAAATAAGTTAATTAAATATGTGTATATAACACTTTGTATTCAAACAAGGAACATGATCGCTCTTTCAACGATTGTGTGGGCAGGATGAAGGATACGTTACGTAAAATACTGAACTGCTCTTGGTACTAAGGCAGGAACAGCATCCAGTTAAATTGCTTTCAAAATCACCAACAACATTGAATAATTGTGGAATTGAGACACTGAGTTCAATTCAAGATGGCGCTTATGATGGCCACGCCTTGAAGGTGACATCAAGTTAGTTTGGATTGTGCCAGCCTTGTAACTTTATATTCAAGAATAAAGTACTTCTCACACAGAGTGTTCCGTTATTTCATAGCCAGCCATCATTCTGATGGAACAGACAGTTGAACATAATCAGAATGAGTGTCATAATCTCTGGTTAAATTATGCATATATTCCCGCAATGAAAATAAATGATATATATAACAACAGTCAGCCATTGCTAATGGCATGTATGCTCAGATAGTTAGTATACCTGCAGTGGCGTATAAATAATAAATTATGTTATCCACGACCCATTAATAACGTGCCAATCGTTAACGTCATTCACCAATATAGAACTCTATGATTAGAGAGTATTACCATCGCAGTCATTTCCTTCGTCATCCACTATATGAATTTATGCCATACCATAAATAATTTTCATTCATCATCTTATTAATTATGTCCGCTCTGCTGATATTTTCACCACACAATAACGCTCCCATGCCAGCTTGCCACAAGCTTGCTATAGATAGCATGATGCAATATATTGCTTATGATACGCCGTGACGGGCACATGAATAGGCTACAGCTATAACACCCGCTGCTGAGTTTTACACGACACAATTAATTATTCGGTCTAGTATTCCTTTCCTTCTGATTTTGGGAGAGCGAGAGAGAGAGAGAGAGAGAGAGAGAGAGAGAGAGGGAGGGAGGGAGGGAGAGAGAGAGAGAGAGAGAGAGTGGGGGTGGGGGTGGGGGGGCTAGTGAGCCAGGGCTAGAGGGGTGCGGGTAGAGGGACGGCGACAAACAAGCACGCTGAACAGAGTTCGATGGGGTAAATATACGTGGACACAACCACGATGCTGTGTACAACCTATATGACAATTATTTTAGTTGTTTGCGTTATCCGACGGCAATGAATGCACGTGGTGGCGGATACAGTTACCTGCTTGTTTAAGGATCACGAATAAGCTAATGGTGATCCCAAAATGTTCACTCAAAGATGACTGATGATAACCTTCAATATTTCTGATGATAATCTCAAGGATGGTTGACGGCAATTTCAGATGATGATGGCGATAATCTCAATGATCATGGTGGTAATAAATATAGCTGGCGATAATCTCAAAGATGGTTGGTGATAATCACAAAGATGGTTGTAGATAATCTCAAAGATGGCTGACGATAATGTTAAATATGGCTGATGGTAATCTCAAATATGGCTGGTGATAAAATCAAAACTAGTTGGGGATTATCTCAAAGATTGCTGGTGATAATCTCAAAGATGGCCACTGATAATGTCAAAGATAGTCGATGGTAATCTCAAAGATGGTTGTAGATAATCTCAAAGATGGCTGACGATAATGTCAAATATGGCTGATGGCAATCCCAAATATGGCTGGTGATAATCTCAAAACTAGTTGGGGATTATCTCAAAGATTGCTGGTGATAATCTCAAAGATGGCTACTGAGTATGTCAAAGAGAGTCGATGGTAATCTCAAAGATGGATGATGATAATCTCAGAGATGGCTGATGATAATTTCAAAGACGGCTGATGATAATGTCAAAGATGGTTGATCATAATCTCAACGAGGGATGATGATAATCTCAAAGATGGCAGATGATAATCTCAAATATGGTTGATGGTAATCTGAAAGATGGCGGATGATAATCTTAAAGATGGCAGGTGATAATTTCAAAGATGGTTGGTGATAATCTCAAAGATGGTCGATAATAATCTCAAAGATGGCTGATGATAATCTCAATGATGGTTGATGATAATCTTAAAGATGGCTGATGACAATCTCAAAGATGGCTGGTGGTAATCCCAAAGATGGCTGGTGATAATCTCAAAGATGGTTGATGATAATGTCAAAGATAGCTAATAATAATGTCAAAGATGGATGATGATAATCTCAAAGATGGTTAATGGCAGTGCCAAAGATGGCTGATGATGATCACAAAGATGGCTGGTGATAATCTCAAAGATGGTTGATGATAATCTCAAAGACGGCTGATGATAATCTCAAAGATGGCTGATGATAATCTCAAAGATGGCTGATGATAATCTCAAAGATAGCTGATGATACTCTCAAAGATGGCTGATGATAATCTAAAAAATAGTCGATGGTAATTTCAAATATTCTTAATGATAGTCTCAAAGATAATGATCTTTAATAGTTAAATGTGACGATGAATAGCAAACTATTGGCTTATTGAATAGCCACTTGCAGGACAAGAGTCTACTATTTTTTTTTGATTTACCATTGGAACGACAGGCACGGCTATCGAGAACAAATTGCATACACTTGGCCTACAAATGGGCATTCTCAGGGCGACCACAAAGACAGTTTTTGGGGTGACTTCGCTGTGAAAGAGTTACATATGTGTGGTGTTAATCTAAAGGATTGAAGATGACCAGAAAGATGTTCAACAAACGCACCTCTTAGATCACTGCCTATAAGATGGTGGATCATATATTCAAGCTGTAACCTACCAGCGATACAGAGAGCCCACAATAACAAGGTATAAAATAGGAAAAAGTGATCACTGTAAATGGCGATGCTTGTGGAATGGCTGTCACCGTCCTGCCGGTTTGGGGAAGATGGATTCGGTTGTTCTCCCCAGAAATCTAGATGCTCTCCCAGGTCATCTCCTGCACTTTAGGAGGTGCATTCCTGTTAAAGGATTCTATGCTACCTATTTTCTCATAAAAAACACATTTAATTAGCTTACTATATTAACAGAAAGATATTTACTTCTGCATAAGTGCGATATAGCAAGTTTATATCCTTGTTTAAGCCTTCATGTGTCAACAACGCGTCAAAGCGATGACATGCTACCGCAATCAATTAACACTTCGATGGTCACGATTTTCAAACAAATTACATTTCTTGCAGGCAAGAGAAAAGACTAAATTTGAAAGTGACACTGAAATTTAAAAAAAGTTGTTTTTGCAAATTGTTTTGCAAATGGTCGGCTTGGCCATTAAAAGAGGTACTAATCAAGAATATTCATGTTTTCTTTTAGTCAGTGTCCATTAGCAGGACAAGAAAAGAGCATTTTGGAAAATTTACCACTGCAATGACTGGCCCAGTAACCGATCAGAACATTAATAATTTTTAGACATTGCTTTAGTAGAATATCTTTAATGCATACCATGATGATTGCACATATTGAATTGAAGATTGTACATTTTGGGAATACTCACCCACGAACGCACGCAAGCACGCACGCACGTACGTACGCACGCACGCACGCACGCACGCACGTACGCACGTACGTACGTACGTACGTACGCACGCAACGCACGCACGCACGCACGCACTGAACCATGATATCAGACTATCAGAGATGATCAGCAATAGCCTAAAAATGCTTATTACATTGAAAAATCTACTACTACCTCTAAGGTATTCCACGATTATATCTTTACCTGCTGAAATGTTTCCTAAGCACATTTGCTCATTGCTTACTGTAATGTCATCGCACCGACCGTTACAATACATTATTCTATCATTATTCTATCCCTTATATATTAGTTAATTGATTCGAAAACCAGCTATTAAACACAATGTCCAGATAGATAAATGTGAAGACAACACGAAACAACAGTAGTATGCTAAATCAGCATCTTATCGGAATGCAGTTGTTACACACTTACCAAATGATTCTGAGATGCTCACAACGAAAGCGGACTGACAGTCTGTACTAGGGGTTTTATGGCAAGAGAGAAACGACTTGAATTATTTACAGTCACTGGGCCATAAATTATGTACTGCAATAGAGTCCAATTCGACACGTTTACACAGAGTAATTAACTTGGCTTTTATCACCATGGCAATGTCACAGACTATCGTCTTCTTAATGGGCAAAATCATGTATTTATAGCATGGCAATTCTGTCCTTTTCGTGATAATTCACTTTAATTTGTAGGCAATCGATACACTTATAAAGCAAAAAATAAGCAAATGGTTATTAGACTATACGGGATACTATTCGACACACGTGGATACAATCTTGCACTTCTGTCGGATTTGGAAATTACTAGGGTGTATTTTCTTTTTAACGTGCTAAATGGTACAGCAATAGTACGTGCAGCGCTGTAAGATTGCGAGCTAGGCTGAAAAAACGCGGATAAAATATATGGAAGATAGAGTGTGGCGCGGCATAATATGAACAATCTCTAAATTATCTTGATAGATTTTAGCAAAATTTCATGCGATAATTTAATATAAATCCGTAGCAATATTTTAACAATGGTTAAGTCCTCCATAATCAATTACAAAATGTTTCGCATCATGGCGATAAATGAGACAGCAGTATGGGCTTCATAGCACTGTTCGTGGGTGCGATATATTTCCATACTTTATGCTGATCACTAGACAGAGCACCCCATCCTGGACATTGCAGCCTATGGCACCAACGACACACAGTCAAATTCGTTTCAAAATATTCAACATGTTACCTATATAGTTTACCTTGATATTTGGATTCTGGGAATTCAGTGTTCGATCGATCACAACACGGACAAGGCGCAAATGTAACGTAGATAGAAGTGGCTGAGACATAGCTGGAAATTGACAAACAATTATCTCAATTATTATGGCCTTTATGCTCGTGCTTTCTAGATTGATTCACAGTCCGGGTGTCAAAATTGTTTTAATATGAGCTTAAAAACCTGACGTTTATATTCGCTAAAATCCTGCCGTTAACTAGGGTGGATGTTTGGTCGTGACGGTGGTGGTGGGTGGGGTGGCAATGTACACGGTGCAGGTACATGTGTTGTGTCTGCTGTGTGGAGTATATCTAATAATTACTCATGTCAGAGTCAGTTCAATCACAATGGCAAATGAAAACAAGTCAATGGTGTTTATAGCGGACACAACCCTGTAGTACACACGATGTATTACCTCCCTATGAACCAGTCAAATGTGGACAGAGTAGACATCCCAGTCGTATTATGAGATTGATATGATGGTGGAAAGCCAAAGAAAAGATCATAACATATGTACAGAACATGCAGTTATTTATAATGTCGGTCAGAAAGAATTTTATATGAATTTTACATTTGTACTTGGACTTGAGAGAACACAGTAATTTTGATGGAAAAATCTAGGTACGTATTACTAGAAAATAAGATATGAAAACTGAATGGGATACGCAAAAATAAGGCTCAGACTTTTCCCAAGAAAATCAAGAGATGGTATATGTAACTATTTTCTGCCAAAGTTTCTGACAACAACTACGTTATTTTCTGAAATTCTGTAGATTTATCTAAGAACATGTCAAACAATATTTTGTAATGTTATCAGAGTACATTAGATGTCTCTACACATGGTTTGCTAGGCTTTTGTTGTAAGCCTTCGAGCCAGACATCATCTGTCTTACTCTACATCTAGCTTTCGATGTTCGTGACGGAGCTACTCCATTTTGATTGCAACGTCAGCTAACATGTGACATCAGATAGTTGAGTCCAGATGTACGCTGTTATCATGAGAATAGTCTATTAATTACTTCAACACAAATCTATGAATATTAAATTAATTTAGCAGAAATTCATATTTATATTACATGTTTATCAGCACGGATATGCACACACGCATTATGTTTTCACAGTGGGGCCTTATTCATATAAACTCTTAAGCAGACATAATAAAAAATACCTGGGAATCAATTAACCTTTGACGGCGGCCATTTTAAATGGGCTCATTATTAACATTCCTACATGAAAAGATGTATTTGGTATTCATATAAATATCGGTACTCGAATATTCGTAAAATTATACGAATGAATATTCGACTTATTCGAATAGATCAGAGAACAGTTAAACAGAAATGAAGTATTGTAGGTAAGCATGTAGAATATGGAATGCTTTTATTGGGGAAAACTCAGGGAAAAAGCTGTTTACATATTGCTAACATGCATTTCCTTTATTTCCTATGGAGACATTTTGGGTAGAGGAAAACAGATTTCTAGAAAAATTTTGGACGGATCCAATATGAAATTGATAGCTAATCGAGGAAGTCAATTACGAGTTTATCAAAGATCTAGTCGCTCGGGTGAAAAA